>CM014096.1:30527268-30656242 GCA_004119915.2 Collichthys lucidus
TAATAATATCCCCGGATTAGTCAAATGTGTCTCTTGTAAGAGCAACTTCTACACCCTCCCTTTTCAGCTTCGCCAAAACTTTATTCCTCTTGATTGAGTTTCCCAGGCCATTCACATTATATGTAATTACTTTAATGGACTTAATACAGTACCACACAAAAAAAGTATCTTCCTTTTGTACATGGAAGAGAGTCCTGTTCAGCTTTAAAGCTAGTGCATGGTGAAAAAACTACCCTTCATAACATTAAACCTCTGTTATATTCAGGGAAGTTTGACTTACCAATCCTATAACCTTCTCAACACTATACTATAAGAATTTCTAACATAGTGAAATTAGAAGTCCCAACATGGAAAGCACCCGTCCTTGAAGCCTTGCATGAAGCTTGTATCCTTGCAGTGTCCAAGTCTTCCACCATATTGCCAAGTCAGAGAGTTTTAAACACAGTCACCAGTATCCCCCTCTCTGCCATATCTGTCGTTGCCACCTGCCACCAGCTGTACTGAAGGTCACTGCGTCTTCCTTGTAAAACACCCGGAGTCTGAAATCTAACATTTCTCTTCTTCAGGGCTCTTTCAGTATTTTCTCCTTCATTCTGTAACTTGAAAACTAAACCACAAACCTGTGGCACTTCACTCATCTTTACACTGCACCACACTCATTTCTCTCCTTTTCTGCTACTCCTCTCTCTCCTGTTCAGCACAATCATTTATCATTTTAAAGAGCGGTTCTTTGAACTGACTCATTCACAACCGGCACATCACCACTTCAGCCCCTAATTAATAAATCCTCTAAAAGAAACCATTGTAGTAATAAATCACTGCTCCTTCTTTTATCCCATGTAGTCTGATGTTGTCACATCTTGAATGTCCCTCCAAATCAGTCAGTTTGGCCTCCATGTGCAATTAAAGTTTCACTAGTTGTGCTAAAACACTCTCTGTTGACTGGATCCGGGTCTCTGTATTAATCAGCTTTTTGTTCATTTTGTTAATGTCCTCTTTAAGGCTTTTTAATTGCAGAATGGAGTCTCTCCTGAATTCTCTTTTAGATTACACCTAAGTGTGCATCGTGGTTTAGCTCTGAATCCGTGTCAATGTTCACCATTTTGCTGCTAGCATATAACAGCTGCCTGTTGTTCATTGAGGTATTTACTGTGTGCATCTCTTATAATTCTTTTATGCATTTTGTTTACCTGTTATATCTACCTTTACTTAAGCACGTTTCTACTGGAATTCGAGTTATATCTGGCAACTTTTAATTATTTTTGTCGGGGTCCTGTGGCACTATGCTGCCATCAAGTTGTTGGCTACACCGCCAACGTCTAGAAGTGATTTTCATGTTAAGGCATATCACTTCCCATCCCATGTTTAGCTGATAGTCAGAAAAATTGCACCTATTGTTATTAGTGTAAAATATCCCACTCCAGCAATATTTTACACATATTAACAAGAATTTTATAAGCTACTGTATCCTGACTACTACTTCTGTGTGGTGCATCTGATGGATACAAAGCGCCCAGGAATGATTCAAAGCCAGCCATTTTATGTGCAGCAGAAGAGTGCAGTATGCATGTGCAGAGGAAGAAGAAAGAAAAGTGTTAAGAAAGAGGCCCACTATGCAGAGAAAAGCCACTCATAACCTTGGTTCAAGCTATAATAGAGAAAATTATTATGACTGCAGCTATTTATTTTTTGTTGTTGTTTACTATTGTTGACTAATCTGATGATTATTTTTGTGATTCATTGTTGGACCACAATTTTCCAAAGATATATTCAGTTTACAGTAATATAAATCCCCAAATTGAGAAGCTTAAATCAGAAATTATTTGTTTTTGTTCAATAAAAAAAAATGTTTTAAAAACTGTCAGTTTAAGCTTTAGCTTTATTACCTTAGAATGAGGCTTTTATATCGCCCAAGGGATCTACAGTTG
This sequence comes from Collichthys lucidus, assembly GCA_004119915.2. Classification (NCBI taxonomy): domain Eukaryota; kingdom Metazoa; phylum Chordata; class Actinopteri; family Sciaenidae; genus Collichthys; species Collichthys lucidus. The sequence continues at coordinate 30,529,197 of CM014096.1, forward strand.
CCCAGAAGGGACAAAACAAAATCCTGGCTGTAGATATGGATGCTTTTTCGTTTTTTTGGTTCTCTTTCATGCTTGCAATAGGAGGGTGAGCTCAGTAGTGTTTAGCTGGTTGCAATCTGCAACTTCACCAGTAGATGACACTAAATTCTACACACTGAATCTTTAAGTAAACTTTAATGGAATATTGATGTTTGCTAAAGATATTTGTCATATGTTTTTGAATGAAATTAAGATATGTAAAATATCTGTTTCTCTAACATATCTTTTACATATCTCTGCTATTTGTTATTATTCCCAAATAGAGCCAACAAAATCCAATAACTCCTTCTTTTATTAGATAACTCATTTGTAGGATATTTATGGGGTAATCTTAGTTATTTTGAAAGCCAGTATTTGTTTTTAATGATTATATGGTTTTATAAACTGGAACAGAAATTGTAAAAATAAACTAAGCTGGATAGTGAAGATTACTAACAAGCTGACTAGGGCTGTCAAAATTGACATTCCAAAATGACATTCGAATATTCGCTCTAAAAAAACCCCACATAGGTTCAAACTATTTGAATATCTATTTTAGCGCATTATATTAACAACAGGAGGACAAACTAATACGAGACATAACTACTTGTATAGGTATTTTTTATTTCAGTTTTAACATGTCTTTGAAAACATACCTACACAATAAAAAATAAGTAAATGAACTAACAGTAAAACTTAGACCGTAAAAAAGACTCTCTATACACAATACTGATCTAAATAAACAATTTGATACCATGTTTTTATCTTTCCTAAGTAAGTGCTGAGCAAGACTTGTGCAAGCAATTAAATGTCCCGTCTCTTGTCCCTAATATAGGCAGGCTTCATTCAGTAATTGAAGCAAATATTATATTAACATTAATTGAAGTTTTACAGTATATAGAACAAACATTAAACGCTCCGAGCGAGCTCTGCTGTGATAAACAGAAACAACAACTTTTCTTTGACATTAAACAGTAAATAATCAAACCAGTGAAAACTGAAACAGGCCGGTTAGAAATGAAAAGAGAAGAGAAAGAAAAGAAAAAATTATAGAATATAGGATATGTCCAGGACACTCAGGATGTGAGTGAGGGAGGATCGGATGGTGGCTCAGGTGGCGATAAGGAAGCTGTCACTGTAAGCTGCATGTCGGTCAGCGTATAACGTAGCCTAACCTAAGAAATCTCTCGACTGCTGTCCAGTCTGGTAATAACGGGTCTCTGTGGGTGATGTGAGCTGAAGGTAGTGGCAGTGTCTGCTGTGAGTTTAGGGGGGCCAATCATGCTTTCAGCAGCGAGTGATGCTGTGTAATTGCAACTCCTGTGACCTGTCCCTGACCCGTCATGCAGTGCACCCACTCGCAAAGCAGCTACTGATGCTGGTCTACAGGACTGTGTTTTTTTTTTTATATATATTTAGAGATTGCTTAATTATTGAAAGTTAGTAACGGTGTTCTTGTGTTTTGTTCAGTGTCTTTCACCTGCAGGGAGGCTCTGGTTGTCAAAATGATTACCTGGAAATTAGAGAGGGAAACTCCACTGGGCCTCTGGTTGGTTCTTTCTGTGGTAACTCACTCCCCTCCAACTACACCTCTGTAATTGGTCACATCCTATGGATTAAGTTTGTCTCAGATGCATCAATTAGCGGAGCAGGATTCAGAGCCACCTTCGCACACTGTAAGTATTTATGTATAGAGACAATTCACCAGTCTTGTTAGGAGTCCAAGGCCAAATGGGCCATGCATGCAGGGCTAGATTTTACAGACGTATAGACAGTACTTATGATGCGGATTGTACAGACAGATAAAACGTAAGAATGCATTCAAATGGAGCTGTTCAGTTGGAGTGGAGGAGCCAACTTTGAACGTTGTGTTTACAAACCACAACTGACAAGTCCTACTCATTCTGCCTTTGAAATAAGAAAAAAAGGAAAATAGGACTTTATTGATCCCTAAAAGGTAAAATCACAAGCTACCCAGCTGTATACAGTGCTTAACAAATTTATTAAACCTCCACCCAATGTAAAGTTTATACCACAGCTGCCCATAATTAAAATGCCAATAACAGTATTGGTAATTACCAATTTTCTTTTTTTTGTTTCTGCAATGGTTAACGCCAGTATGTAGTAGTAGTAGTAGTAAAGCTAAAATATAATTATTACTATCTATAAATTTTTACCACATTATTATTTCTTGATTAAGATGTCAAATTGCATTTGACTATGGTCGGTGTTACTAACTTCATGTTCTGAAAAATTGAACTGCAAATTACCAGAGTTGGTTTGTCAGTGGGTGTGTCGCTGAGCAAGGAATATTTGTTTAAACATGGTTCTCGGGGGCTGCTGAGGGACGGCTATCAGAAGCTACTTTAGGTCGGTCCGCAACGGCTACTGGGGACTCGCTAACTATAGCAACTAAGGTTCAGTGGTGCGGTACCATGCCTCCAATTCCCTTAGCCTCACCTCCAAAGCAGTAAATAAACATATATACAAACATTAGGGATGTAACGGTTACCTGTATTATGGTAAATCGTAAACGTTTTTTGAGACACTTAGGAGCTACTAGCTGTGTTAGCAGCTGACGAAAGCCAAATGAAATGAAACCAAAGGCACCCGACATAATGTAAGGTGACGTAAAATAATGTAAACATATTCATTAACGCTAAGAAGAACATATGGTGATATTTATAATAGCGAGTTAAAAACGTGAGTCAATGTTGACAGCGAGTTATGCTGTCTGTAACTTTAGCTCCAGTAAATAAAATAAAACACTGTTGTGTTAGAACATATACTTATTTTCTCATACAGGCACTCCTCTCACTCACACAGGAACACTTTTTATGTATGAACAAAATATGTAAACAAATTTTGTTTACATATTTTGTAAAGTAAACTTTGTGTGTGCCACTTGCTTGCCCCTTTTGGCTACTAATGTTTTAGTATGATAAGAAAATCACAAGATTTTGTTAACCTATTTCAATGTATGTGTTTTTTGGATGTTTGTACAGCTAACCATGTTAGTTTTCACTGGTTTGATATTGCTAACCGTGATAATTTGGTCACTATAATTGAGATATCAAATTTTCCATATCGTTACCATTATTAGTAAAGGAGGATGAGGAGTAACTAAACATGTGGCACGCCAGACAGGAGAAAGCGGCAGAGGAGAAGAGAAGCCATTGCTAATTGTCACAATGATGAATAAACAAACTGTTTGATTTAGTGTGAGAGTTGCTGGAGGTTGCTGTTTGTGCACAAGCAGAACAAGTACAGAATACAGTACAGAAGCAGAACGTTTATGAATAAAATGGTCAATAACCTCTGTTATGATAAATATAAGCAAATCCATTTCAGTGTGCAGAAAACACTTTGGCAGTCACACCAACGAAAAGTGAAAGAGTATGCTTACAGTAGTATGTAATTATAATCTGTCATCATACTATTTATTATTTTGAAATGGACCATTCTGTGTAATGAGTACTTTTATACAAAAGTTGGACATAAATGCAGGCATACAAAAAGTCAATATTCAAAAGATTCTTCCAAAAGATATAGCAATGAACTGGCAGTGAGTGGGGAATGAATCCGGGTAAAGGTATTGCAGTGGGATGAAGTGGTTATCAGGTGAATGAGGAGCATGTGTTACTGGGGATTTCCACCAGGGAGCGTAAGCACAGCGGAAATGGTTTTACTCTGATCTCTGCTTTAGCGTCAATCCCCACCAGGGCGCATGACAGCAGTGCAGTGCTGCCTTACAAGCCAGCCGTATTCACGCAATAATCCTGAACGCGCAAGATACCACGATAAACTGTGTGTATTAGGGAAACAACAACAACCAGCTTACTTTGCTTCTCCAACGTGGAAGAGATTCTAAAAAGCATCTGTTGTGTCATAAATAATAATAAAACCTGAACGACTTCCGCCCAGTAGCACTCACTCCAGTCATCACAAAGTGCTTTGAAAAACTGGTACTGAGACACATCAAAGCCTGTCTCCCCCCCACCCTGGACCCACATCAATTTGCATACCGGCCAAACAGATCCACCGAAGATGCAATAACCACTGCCCTCCACTCTGCACTGAGCCACCTCGAGAAAAAGGGGAGCTATGTCAGGATGTTCTTCATTGACTATAGCTCAGCCTTCAACACAATAATCCCAGACATCCTCATCCCCAAGCTGGCCAACCTGGGACTCCCAACCTCAACCTGCTCATGGATCAAAGACTTCTTGATCAACCGACCCCAGCACGTGAAGCTGGGTCCTCACCTCTCATCCGCCCGCACGCTCAGCACCGGCTCGCCCCAAGGCTGCGTCCTGATCCCTCTCCTCTACTCACTATACACACATGACTGCAGACCCACCCACCCTGAGAACATCATTGTGAAATTTGCAGATGACACAACGGTGGTGGGGATTCAATTCAATTCAATTCAATTCAATTTTATTTGTATAGCCCAAAGTCACAAAGTACATTTGCCTCGGAGGGCTTTACAATCTGTACAGAGAATGACACCCTCTGTCCTTAGACCCTCGGTTCGAGTGAGGAAAACCCACAAAAAACCTTTTAACAGGGAAAAAATGTGGAAGAAACCTCAGGAAGAGCCACAGAGGAGGGATCCCTCTCCCAGGACGGACAGACGTGCAATGGATGTCACGTGTACAGGACAATCAACATAAACATTTTGTACAGTTACAATGACTGACAGAATGACAATGAATGATAAAGTGACCACAGTAGTAGATATAGTAGTATTAATGACAGTAGTAATATGTGTAGTGGGCGTCGTGCAGGATCACAGCAGCAGCCACGATCCACGAAATGATGGGGATGATCACAGAGGGGAATGAGGCGGCCTACAGAGACGAGGTCAGCGAGTGGTGTGCTGACAACAACCTGGCACTGAACATTGCTAAGACTAAGGAACTCATCCTGGACTTCAGACGGAACAAGGTCGCCCCTGCCCCCTTGTACATCAACGGCGAGAGTATGGAAAGAGTGGAGACCTTCAAATTTCTAGGGGTCCACATCTCTGCCGACCTGTCCTGGTCAGCTAACACCTCTGCACTGGTCAGAAAGGCACAGCAGCGACTTCACTTCCTGAGAGTGCTCAGGAAGGAACAACTCAACACCAACCTGCTGGTGACCTTTTACCGATCAGCGATCGAGAGCCTGCTGACCTACGCTGTGTCAGTGTGGCACTCAAACTGCACAGAAGCTGATAGGAAAAGACTGCAGAGGGTAACCAACACTGCGCAAAGGATCATCGGGTGCCCCCTACCTCCCCTGACCACCATCTACAACTCCCGGTGCCTTGGCAGAGCCAGAAGCATTATCAAGGACTACACACATCCTGGCTACCACCTCTTCAACCTGCTGCCCTCTGGCAGACGCTACAGGGCCATACCAGCCAAAACAATCAGACTCAGAGACAGCTTCTTTCAAAAGGGCAGTCACCATACTGAACTCCAACCTACACTGAACTGACTTGTTTGAACATTGAACATTGCTCTGCATACTGTAGTTATCATTTATTTATTTTATATCTTCACTGTAACCTTTTGCACCATGATGTCACGGCTATCTGCACTTTATTTGTTTAACTGTTATCTGCAAATTATAATGCCCTAATACCCCCATCTATTTATGCTGTCAGTCACACCAGTCACTTTATTTCACTTTATTGTCATACCTGCTGCTGATATGTGCCTGTTTACCTCCAGGCTTTGCACAAGTCTATGCAACTTTTTACAGAGAGTAGCTCATATTAGTAATTGTACAGCCCATGTTAGTTAATTCTTGTACTTAGTAGTTTTTTAGCTATAGTAGTGTATATATATAGTAGTATAGTGGTAGTTGTGATAGTAGCTTTATTGTACAGTACATATCTCTACTTGTTTATTTATGTGTGCACACTATGGGGAAGCTTGTAATCTCATTATACTTGTATAATGACAATAAAGGCATTCTATTCTATTCTATTCTATTCTATTCTAAATGATTGTGTGTTGTTCCACTTCAACAATCAGTCTCTCGCCGTTGATGTTGAGACCTTTTGATCGATTGACTGCTGACCTGGTTCCACTGGTTATGATGTGAAGTTGTGATAGGCTACATGAACTGCGTATTGTATTTTATTTTGAAAGGGGGCCAAAGTGTATTACATTGATTCTGTGTTTGATTTCCTGTCTGGTGCAATCTGCTCTGTTGAGCTTCACGCGGTTTAACAACGGCTCTGTCAAGAATAGAAATGGGTGTGAGAAGAAGATATACTTTATTTATCCCTCAATGGGGAAATTCTTTTTTCACTCTATTTTATTTTTGATTGCTCTCATTGATTAGAGTGGCAGCGATCAGCTCCGGTGACCGCGGCGATTACGTCTCCAGTGGAAATTAGGCTTTAATTAGTGAAAGAGGGGCAGAGTTTTTCTCCACTTTACTGTATAAGGTTTGACCTCCTGCACATGATCTCTTGTGTGATGGATATACAAGTATTACACATCTTAACTCACACTAGCTCCTTCTGGTTGTCATTAGTCCAATATATAGAAAGTAATTGTCTTATGTGTATAAGTTGTGTTCACCTCTGTATTTAAATTTTTTGAGTCTGAAAAACAAACAAATCTTTCACTTTCTGTTTTTCAGTGTATGGTAATGATGTGATGGGGGAGTTTGGTCAGATAGCATCCCCACTTTATCCCAGATTGTACCCCAATAATGCCCACTACCACTGGACCATAACTGTAGAGGGAGACCGCTACATCCAGATACGCTTCTTGGACATGGACATCGAGGACCCGTATAACTGCTACTACGACCAACTCAAAGTAAGATTGTGTGCTGTGACATCTCATTGTTGCCTTGTTTTAAACTTTTAGATTTACAGTCACAATATTTGTACCATTGTGTCTAAGTGTAAATGTAATTTTGTTGTTGCACATAAGCCTTCACTGCCACATTAGTGTTATTAATTATTAAATAATTAAACAGCAATTAATTGTAATGCTAGATGCTAATGATAGATAAAATAACTTCCACCCTAAATTGTTCATTTAGATGCCTAAAAGTTCATCGTTTTCACTCAAAACATATTCCTCCAGACCCAAAAAGTTATATCTGGGGTAACAGGACTTTTCCAGTCCAGTTGCCCCAGACCTAACCTTTTTGAAGAAAGATAACCTGGATGAAAGATGACCTGGAGAATGTTTCTGCAAAAGACAAGAAAGCAGAAAAAGGAGAGGTGAAGAATGGAGAAGAAGCTAAGTTAGTAAGATACATTGATGAGGCATGAGTGTGTACAGATGAAGAGAGAGAAAAAGAACAGAATAGTTTAGTGCATCATGGGAAGTCCCCCACCAATCTAGTCCTATGGCAGCATAACTAAGGATGGTTCAGGACCCACCTGAGCCTGCCCTAACTATAGGCATTAGAGTCACGATACAATAAAATGAGTAACCACAATTCTATACCCGTTATAAATTCCTATTTAATTACATATAATGTTGTTTGGTGCATGATAAACATAATACTGGTGAAGTAAGAATTAGACTGAAACAAGTTTGAAATGAGTTTTGTTTTTTGCAGACTCGCCGCTCGGGCCTGGTGCTTCTGCCACGGTGAGCGTGTTGTCTCTTGTTTGTGACTGTAAGCCGTGCACACGTCTGGGCGAGATTGTTACCAGTAACAGGCAAACAGCCAATCACTCTGCAGCTGTGTAGTTCAGTTGCAATAGTTGCCATGTTGGTTTGTTTACAAGGGAGTAACATGCAGTGAGAAGCCAGGAGGAAAGTAGAGGCGGCCGTTATGTAGTGGAAACTGGCACCGATAGTATAGTAATCCATGGTGGTACCGTCATGTAGAATTTCTAGTATATAAGGAACCATTAGAATTGCGCACCACGGGGTACCGTGGGTATCGTTCAACTCTAATAGCCACTATCAAAAAGATGTGGTGAGGGCATCTGCCTCCTGAACTAAAACTGTAAGCTGGTTCCACAAAAGAGGAGCTTGATAGTTGAAGGCTCTGGCTCCCAATCTACTTTTGGAGACCATAAGGAACCCTGCATGTTGCAAGTGCAGTGCTCTAATGGAGTAGTAAGGTACTATGAGCTCTTTAAGATATGATGGTGACTATGAAGAGCTTTGTAGGTAAGCAGTAGGATTTAAAATTAAGTTCTAGATTTAACAGGTAGCCAGTGCAAATAAGCCAGAATGGGAGAAATATGATCTCTGATCTTGGTTCCTGTCATTAGACGTGCATCAATATTCTAAATCACATATGTCAAACTCAAGCATGTCATTTTGTGTGGCCCGCGAGAGGTTAAAAGTTGTATGATTGTCTTAAAACAAGTCTATGCTGCATGCAAAGCATGCATTGACCATAAATTACATTTCCAATAATGCATGTCGATTATGTTACCCACTAAATGACGGCTTCACGCTACTAGATCGCAATGTTTCCACATCAGTACAGTGATTTTTCCAACAAGCGGTATTGTGAAATATTTCCAAGCGATCCCAAAATGTCCCGGACGAGGAAAGTTCACGCAGATGGTCAGCAGTTTCAAGAAAGATGGGAAGGCGCATACATGTTTAAGCTTCAAGGGAAAAAAACAGTATTTCTTTTGTGTTATGAGGCAGTGTCGGTCGTCAAAGAGTACAATCTATGCCGACATTTTGAAGTTATGAAGTAATATGAGTTTCTTAACTTGACAAATTAAAAAGATTTATGTTATGATAGCAGAGCAACAAGTTTTTCTTTTTTTTTACATCTATGCAAATGTATATGCAATATTTGGAACTTGAATAAGTAATAAATACAGAGACAGTTATTTAACAACATTTTAGGAGTTCTTACATTTATTGTACGCTACATTTAGACTGTTTTACAGTTACATCTGGCCTTTTGAGGGCAACTATTATGCTAATGTGGCCCTCTGTGAAAATGAGTTTGACACTCCTGTTCTAAATCAACTGCAGGGGTCTGTATTCAAAAAGCACACCTCAAATAGTCATTTTTAACATGTTTATTTAGACACAGGAGCAGCTAGCGCTAACGTGCTAGCAATAACCGTTAGCATATTAGCGCTGATGCGCTAGCAATGTTAGCATTGGCATGTTAACATCAGCATGTTTGTGATGATGCGTTGACGCGCTAGCAATTAACATTAGCATGTTAACATTAGCATGTTAAAAATGACTATTTGAGGTTTGCTTTTTGAATACAGACTCCCGTCAATAGCCCACTCGTCACTCTCAAAATGTCTGTGGGAATTTTCTAGTACTTCATTTACTGAGCAGTGTCAGTAATAATATATGGGGACGACGAGTCACGCACACTCAAAATTTCTTTAGAAATGCGTGCAAGGCACACACTATATGTTATTGTTGAGGCAATCTTAATTCACCTCCCCAAATTGGTTGATGCAAGATGAGCACTCAGAAGACGTGGATCCGTTCAAAGTATTTATTCCAGTTATAACAACAGCTGTTGGAGATCCTACCACAGAACATAAATCTGTTACAGCCAAACGCCAAGTAAGATCTGAGGAGTCCTTCCTGCTCCCTGTTCTTATGCTCCCCCACACCTGTTTATCAACATCACTTCTTGCCTTACCTTATATGGTTATATGTCCCTATAGTCTTTAACTGCTATAAATAGTATTTTCCCTTTTAAGGGCGCAATCCTTTTGCTCTATCTTGTGCAAACCTTTTTACGACACTCCTAAAATAGCCCTATAGTCAACACTGACTGTTTTTTCTGCTGAGTCGTAAACTCCATACATCTGTTCCATGCATTCACCTTATTATACCTTCCTTGGATTTACTTGAATAGTTAGTGGGTTTGTGCTCTACATCTATATCCACAATTCCCTCGTTTGATCTCCCACAAGGAGATCACATTTTCCAAATCTCTATTTATCATGACTAGTCTTATTCAGAGTCAATAATATTAAGTGGCTTGTTATCATTCCTAATAACGCCTAAAGATGTCTTTATCACTCTCCACTTGTGGGTCCTCCAATTGAACAAGTGGCATCATCCCATACATGTCTTTTTTCTCTATTGCAGTTGTTATCAACCTTAGTGAGAGGGAACGGATACAGGGAATACAGCAACAACCACACGTAACTATAATGGCTAAAAACATAGAAATAGAAATCATAAGGGACATAATAAGACCTTTGCATTGATCAAACATGCCTGCCATCCACCGTTCTAAGGGATTATCAATCACTGAGTGTTCATGCATTAATTCCGAGAGAGTCCGTAGTCCTTCTAAGGCCTTAGTCACTGAGCCATCTGGAGCTGTGTTATTAGGTATGAATGTGCAGCACATATCACCGAACACAGCACAGACACCCCCTTTTTTCAGCCAAAATCATATCTAGAGCCATCCTATTTTGTACTGCCATTAAAGAGGTAGCTCCTAGCTGCTCAGCTAGTCCTTCGACTGCATCACGGGTGAGATTTGCCAATCTTAAAACGTTGTAATGCACGTAGTTGATCCGATCTACGTTCTTATTAGAGGTAACATGGAAGTATGCTGACACTATACGCTGAAAAAAATAATAAGTTGACTTTACTTAAAAAAAATATGCAAAGTCGTTGCCTCAAAAAAAGTAATTTCTGTTGATTTAGATAAATTAGATTACAGTAACTTATTTATTTTGAGTTGACAGTACTCAGATTAACATATAAATGAGATTACAGTAACTTATTTATTTTGAGTTTGCAGTACTCAAATTAACTTTATATAAATTGGATTACAGTAACTCAAATCAATGGATTTCAGATATCTTTTTTGTAGATTTAACTTAATATTCATGAATTGTGAACGCTTAATTCTCTTTAGTTTTACCCATCTATCATATTCAGGTAAATTTAACTTGAATTTGTGAACTTGACCTAAAAGAGTTCTACAAAAGACATTAACATGACACATGCTAATTTAATTAACAACAACAACAAAATAACCTTACCTAATGGTAATGAGCCCCAAAAACACAATGAATAGTGAACACTCATTGGATTTATTGGAAAATGCACAAAAGAAAAGTCCCAACAATAAATGCATCTCTCTCTCTCTCTACCTTCCTACCTACCTCCCTCCCAATCTTCCTACATACCTACTACCCTCCAACACCTGCCTTGCTCCCTCTGACTCTCCCTCCATACTCACATACCTTCATACTTATCTAGACCTTCCTCCCTTCCTCTCACCACACTTACCTACCTACCTCCTCACCCTCCTACCTACCTTCATTCCTCCCTCCCTCCCTCCCTCATACCTTCATAACTACCTACACCTATCTCCCTCCCTCCCCACCTACCTACCTCTTTACCTTCCTACCTATCTACCAACCTCCCTCCTTTCTAACTAACTGGAACTAACTGGAACTACAATCAACATGTTATCATGTTCTAAAGTGCACAGCAGTGATAAATAACAAAATGCATCACTGTCTTACTGCCAATTAACAAATCAGTATCACTATCTTACATTTGTGTGTAACATTATACATTATACCTGGAACAGTAAAGTTTGTACTCAGCAATTTTGAATGGCCTACCCCAGTAGCTTATTCTGCAGTGTGATCAGTTTTGGAGGGAGGGTCTTGTTGCTGAGTCCAAGCATGACTGCTTGAATGAATTTGAATGTGTTTTCCATGCATTTTGGGTAATTCAAGTGAAGGGCATACATGAACCCAAATAGAAGGCAGACTGCCTGGGAAAAGTCTCTGACATTGTCCATGACAATACCTCCCTCAAGTATGATGGCAATGGAGATGGGTTGGGGGTGCACTGCATTCGGACCCTGCTGCTGAGCATCTTCGATCACCGTAAGCACTCCAACTGTGACTGAGGCAAGTGCTTCCTCTTTCGCTGCAACCTGCAAAAAAAAAGCACACAGGACTGGCTGAATCTGGTACATTTCCTCAACCAAAAAAAAACACATAATTCTTCAGTTCATCAAAACATTCAAACTACAAATACCTGAACTTGGAGATACGTGTACAGAAAAGAAATGAAGAGAAGTTATATGAAAAGCAACCAAGTGTAATGACTATTACAAATATAAAAGAAATATAAAATGGGTATACATTTTTATAAAGTCTGAGCCTTTCTGATCAACTGAAAATAATTGAATATTAAATATTTTACAGAGCTATGAAATACATAAAATATATGATCTGCAATAAAAGAATGTTTAGAATTTAGAGAAGGTTTAGAAAAGAGAATTTAGATAAATGTTTCTTTTACTTACAAAGCATGTCGTGTAGACTTGACTGGAGTCTTCACTGAGGAGAATTGGAAGACCTTTGAGAACAACAGTCCGAAGTGCCGTCACATCAGGTAACTAAAAATACAGAGAGAACAGATATAAGTTCAGAACTTTGTAGCATTTTGAGAGTTTGGGGGAATATGTGTTGCATAAATGACATTGTACAGAAAATGAGAATGCACACAACTAATTATTAGAAAAATAGTTTAGAACACAACAGAATCCTTACCATCCAGTTGATGTGCTGCATCAAATCTGTCAGTTTTTGTCCCACAGTTCCTTTTTTAGACTTGAACAGATTGATGAAGCGTGGTGTGTGCTGGTCTAGGGCTTCATAGAAGTCGCCTTTAAGATTCTTGCTGGCAATGCGATTAAACTCAGCAAAGACCTGAAAAATGGAGAGAGGAAATAGCAAGAGGGATAGCAACATTAAGCTGACCATCATTCAATTAATACTATAGCAAATGAAAGAGCTTGACATGCGAAACTAGGATGAGATAGAGCTGCTCGATTATGGCAAAAATCATAATCATGAATATTTTGGTCTGCTGGAATATATATATATATATATATATACTGTATATAAAAATGTACAGAGGCAGTCCATATGCAGGCATGGGAGTTGAGATGTACGAGTGTGGCATCCATGTTTTAAACGGTAATGTTTAAGCAAGTAGCCCCTCTTTTTGGCAACAAATGTGCAGTACTTACAGGTCCACTGCATTGGATAACACTGCTCTGCTTGACCTGAAAAGAGAGAGAATTTCATCATTAACCACTTAAAACTAGAAAATTCCCACGCAAATTTTGAGAGTGACAAGTGGGCTGTTGCCGGGGTCTGTATCCAAAAAGCACACCTCAAATAGTCATTTTTAACATGTTTATTTAGACACAGGAGCAGCTAGTGCTAAAGCGCTAACCACTAATTCTAGCATTAGCCACAAATGTTAGCAATTAGCATGTCTTTGCTACCATGAGCAGCTAGCGCTGTGCGATGCTAGTACAGCATTAGCCGCGAATGTTAGTAATTATCATATCTTTACTACAATGAGCAACACGTGCGTTAATACCTACATTTTAAAGTTTAAATGAAGTCTCTAGGTGAAAGTATGCCAAAGCAGTTCATTGTTAAAAATGTCTGTTGAAATTTTTAATTTTTTTACCAGGTGAAATAATTACTTTCCGTGTCGGAAATCACATACATTCTGCCGTTTCCAGCTGTTTGCTCTCGGTCTGCGTCTCTCCCTCTGTCACTCACACACACACCTGTCCTCAGGCCCCGCCTGTAACACACAGAGTCTGCCAGCTCATAACGAGCGACGACAAGTTAACTAGCCGACCAGCAGACGGAGCGACCGGCTTCCACAAATCCTGTCCTACAAACATACACATTATATCACCAGATGCCGTTTTTCAGCTAATCTTACACTTTGCTTTAATATCTTCCTTTTTTTCATACAAATTTCCACAGCTGCATCGGGCATTTCAGCAGAGGGCATCCACACACACCCCGCTCCGCTCCGGCGGAAAGTTTTGGTTTGGGGAGAGCTACGTGTATCATGAATCATGATTCACTACTACTGTTCAACTTCTGGGTCCAGGTCGCCTGTTACGTTATCCGACGTCAGTAATTAAATGTCATGTATTGTTGTGAATTCGCTTCCTCTGGGCTTCTTAGCCGACAGTACACAGTAGAAGTATGTAGCTGTAAATTAACATTAGTGGAAACAGCAAGCTAGCACTGGCCATAAAGAAAATATATGTGAAATGAACGAGTTTGGCGACAGATAATGCAGCACTGCACTTACCCTTTAGCAGTAAAACATACTAACGTTATAACAAAACAACTCGACGGTTGACAAAAGAGTAAAATATTTACTTACCAAATAGGTGAAAATTATCCAGTCGAAAAAAGCGTGCGATTCGGCGTCAAGGTTTGCGTCAGCCAGGTCTGCGCATGTCTAAAAGAACGCCTAAAGGACCCTGGGACATTAAATTATTTTTTCTAATTTAACTGAAGTCGAGTACATTAAGTTAAGCATGTTCTCCAAACCCAAATTACTAGTTACTTATTTAAGATTAGTCTTCACAACAAGTTGATGATTTCTGAGTTTAGCTCACTAATCATTTCTAATTAATTTGAATGTTAGTATTTACAGTGTAGGAATGTTTTCAAATCCTGCTGACACCTGATCTGCTAATTTAAATTCATTTGGCACTCCTCTTGGTACTCCAATTGCGTCCATGTACGTGGGGGAATTAACCGACAGATCGAAATTGGTACTTCCACGAGCTCTCATCACGTGGTGCCTACGCCTGCTAGTGAGAGTTCCCTAGCATGTTGTCTGCTGTAGGAGTCAGTTTTTTGCCAATCATCATCAGAGGAGCCTTTAAACGTACCATAGCACAATAGCCTATAGATTTGGGAGGGATGCGTACCAACAATCTTGACCCTCCACAGTTGTAGTACAAACCTGCCTGTGCCCAGTGTCCTAATAGGTCACCGTTCACGGTACAGCTGCTCCAATCCGCTGAGATAGTGCCCAGACTGAATTCCACCTGTGTATTAGAAATATTAAAACACGTGTACGCTCCATTTCCTCTGCTCGGGATGAATGGCCCTGCACGTGTAAGATTGTCAATCGGAGGGAACAGGGTAGCCAGAGTGGTACAATTTTTGGGTGTGTTCTCACGAGTTAAACCTAACATACAGTTATATCCCCAAGTATCATTAGAAAACAGGGGAGCTGGGTTAGTCAGCAGATGTGGACGGGCAGTGGCGCATGCCACACAATCACCCAATTTTTGCTCTTTAGCACTGAGCTATCCATTTAAGCCATAAATTATCATTGGTGTAACCTGTTGCCATTTGTATGACATCTAGGGGGTTGAGCTTAGAATAATCTATTTCTACTACCATTTCAGATGATTTAGATCCATTCAGATCTTCCGATGCCAAGGTATTAGCCGTTGGTGGGATAGGAGAGATATCATTTGGGATAACCGGTGAACGCTTTAAAAAATTAAGCTTTATCAGGGCTCCAGGGTCAGTACCACTTACCTCAACCCCCAGGGTGAGATACAACACTTTTGAGCTAGAATGTGAATCTGTGAAGAAGCCATTGTATATAGATTTGATAGTCAATAACAAGGGATTTACGCCTCCCATGCCACCGGTATTAAGTTGTGCCCTAGCCAGGCTGATTTTAGCGGCTTTAGCTTTTGACCCATACCTGTAGGATGGAGTCCATTGGCCGGTATATCCAACTGCCTGACCCCAGTCGCTACACCAAGACATACACCCAGTACTCCCACATGGTTTCCTCCCGTCCACACAATCAATGTTCAGGTATGGAGTAGCACATAAATATACATCATATCCTCTCCAGGAGTTCGGGCTGCTCCCACACTCTATGACCGAACATAAATCGAATTGAAATGTTGTGGTGTCCCCTTCTGCGTAGTCTAATTCAATCCCACCATAGTGACGGAGACAGGTGTCTGATTGTGTCCCTACTCCTCGTTTGGTACGGACAAACGCAGATGACGGCACGTGGTCAATAGAGTGGCACAAAATAAAAATTAACGTTACAACTGCTGCTGACAGGAGACCTAGTCCTATCATCCACCTCCAACTCCCGAACATATTAACCTTTTTATCTTAAACCTTTAGAGGAATTAAAATAGCAAGCTAAACCTTCTGTTTAGTAACAAATCCCTTACAGTTATTTCTCAGGCGTTAACACCTCTAGGAAAATTTCTGACCCTATTATCTTGTTTCTTGAACATACCTCTATATCAAATTACATATACCGGAAAACACTATATATAGTAAGTAATAATATATATAAATATTTAACTGTCTAATACAAATCTTAATCTTCCTACACCCGGGTCTGTCCTGTGACACCCAGCTTACTCATTGCCCACATAAACATCCCTAGAATAACACACCAGCCCAATATGCACAACTTAATTAGGTTTTTGTCTTTCTTTGCTCACGGCTGCTGAATGTTGTCTTCCTTTTTTCTTGAGTTGGTGGTTTGACACACCACGTGTAGGAGAGGAGCACTTATTTCCCCTCCTCCCGTCTTCCAGCTCTTCTTTCTTCGGGCCCCAGGGGTAGACTGCCCTGGTGCCTTGATCACCACCCGGGGATTATTCTGCCCCTGTGCAGGTGGGATCTATTTCTAAGCTAGCCGGCTCAGTGCTCTCAGCTTGACGATCCTTCTGGACCTCAGTTAGGGAACGTTGTGGTTCCTCAGCCACAGCACACTGGCTCCAGTGGAACCAGGTCTCACCTTTACCCTTCAGACGCACAGCGTGGGAGGTCCTCTCCGTGACCTGGAATGGCCCTGTCCAGCGCGGTTCGGAACACTTTCGTTTGATGACTCTCAACAAAACCCACTCTGCTTCTGGAGGTGCTGTCTTCGTGGCACTCTCCTGTTGCGCCTTTACCTGCTTGGAAAATGCTGACACCAAGCCCTGTAGTTCATTCAAGTAAACTTTAGAGGTTAGGTTTTGATCATCACTTTCCATCAGGGGTAACTTAGAATACGGTCCAGGGAAAGCCCTCCCTGTCTGGAGTTCATGTGGGGTGAACCCAGTACTCTGATTGACTGAGCTCCTAATAGACATAAGAGCCAGAGGTAAAGCATCCACCCAATTCAATTTAGTCTGTGCACAGATTTTTGCCAATTTGCTTTTTACTGTTTGATTCATTTGTTCCACTTTTCCTTGTGACTGTGGGTGATAGACGGTACCAAAAGAGTGTTTCAACCCCAACATTACCTCTACCTGCTGGAGATCCTGATTTTTAAAATGTGTCCCATTACCGGATCTAATCTTTTCAGGAAAACCATGCCGTGGAATATACTGATTTACCAGAAACTTAATTACCGACTTACCATCTTCCTTCTTGGTAGGGCATGCCTCTGGCCATTCTGTATACGCATCCACACACATCAACACATACCTGTACCCTCTGACTGAATCTATCATATCTGTGTAATCTATAATAATTTCTCTCCCTGGGTTTGTCTCTAAGGGGTACCTACCTGGTTCTGGTCTGACAGTTGGTCTAGCGTTGAATTTTGTACATTGTTCACATGTTTTGATTAAGTACTGGGCCATATCTTTCAAGAAAGGATGCCACCAATTTTGAAGGTTTCTCATCATTTGGACCACACCCACATGTCCCACTCCATGTGCCTCCTCCATAACTGTACGCAGCCGCGGGGGTAAAATGGGACGGCCATCTGGTCCTCTCCAGAGGCCTTCTGTCTCTGTGGCCCCTCTGGCTTTCCACATGGTTTTCTCCTGTGGAGAAGCTTTGGCCTGTAATTCAGTTAGTCGTGTCATGTCCAGTCTTGGTTCCAGTTCTGTCTCTGAAGTCATTAAAAACAATTTTGTTGAGTGAGCCGCCGCCTGTTTTGCTGCTTGATCCACTGCATTGTTACCTCTGGCCACTTTAGTATTACCTGTGTCGTGTCCTTTGCACTTTATGACTGCTACTCTCTCAGGGAGTAGCAGTGCTTCCGCCAATTCTTTAATCTCAGTCTCATGTTTAATGGGTTTGTTGGTTATCGTCAAAAAACCTGTCCTCATCCATTGTCCTAGTTCTACGTGAACTGCTCCTGCTGCATAGGCTGAGTCTGTATATATGTTGACTTCCTGGCCCTGTCCTAGCTTCAATGCCTCAATTACTGCCACTACCTCTGCTCGCTGTGCTGATTGCTGTTCTTCCAGTTTTTCTGCCTTTTGTATCACTATATCTCCGCCTATGTCTTCCACTTCCGCATAAGCTGCTTTCAGGCCTACCATTCATGTCTAAAACAGCAACCATCTGTATACAAATCTCTAGCTCCGTCTATCGGTGTGGCCTGCAAATCTGTTCTCACCTTTTCTTCCTTCAATACCTTCTCTGCACATTCATGTGGCTCTCCTGTCCCTATTTGATCGGCCATATTGATTCCTTCGTGTGTGAACAAAATATTTGGTGCTTCTAATACTTTGTTAAGTCTCCTTTGTCTCAGTGTTGTGAGTGTAAATGCCTGTGAGTTCACATATGCCACTACACTGTGTGTTGTTAAAATGTGTAGCTGGTGTCCCATTACCATATGCGCGTTTTTTTGTATTAACTTCGCTATCCCTGCTGCATGTTGTGTGCATAGTGGATGCCTTTTCTCCATTTAATCCAACATAACACTTATGTACATCAGTATTACTCTATCTCCCCCTTTTCTCTGGAACAGAATGCAATTAACACAATTTCCTGTTCCAGAGACATCTAGATAGAATGGTTAGTGTAGCTAACTCAGCAGCCATCGCAAGTGATTGTTTAAGTGAAATAAACGCTGCTTCAGCCTCTTGAGTCCACTCCAAATTTGCGGTCAGGTTACGCATACCCTGTTGTCTGACAAGGTCTCTTAGTGGTTGTGTCAGTCCGGTGTAGTTGGCTACATAACTACGGCTGTATCCTGTCAGGCCTAAAAAGGAGAGCATGTCTTTTACCTTAATTGGCTTAGGGTGATGTAAAATAGTTGATCTGTGTTCTGGAGACATGCTGACCCCCTTTTGTGATATCATACGCCCTAGGAATGAAACCTGTTTTCTGGCTACCTGAAGTTTAGTCTTGCTTACCTTAAAACCTTTATTTGCCAAGTGTTGTAAAACATAACGTGTCGCATTGATACAAGAGGCTGCTGTAGGTGCGGCTACCAGTAGATCATCTACATACTGTACTAGTGTTATATCTTCGGGTAAAGGACAGTCACTCAGTGCTTCTTTGAGTACCTGATTAAATAGGCCAGGAGAAAGTGCAAACCCTTGTGGCAGCCGGGTGTATCGCAACTGGTAACCCTTATAGGTGAATGAAAACAGATCTCTGCATTCTTCTGCTAGGGGAAGACAAAAGAAAGCGTTAGCCAAATCTATATAGGTAAACCAACTCTGAGAGGGGTCCAGGTTTGCTAGAGCCACATATGGGTTCGGTACCGGTACAGTCGGTGTGGTCAAAATGTTGTTAATTGCCCTAAGGTCATGTGCCATGCGGTATTTACCTGTCCCTTTCTTCTCTACAGGGAGGATGGGTGTATTCAAGGCTGACTGAGAGGGTTCTAACACACCGTTCTCAATTAGTCCTTCTATTGTGTCCTGGATCCCTGTCTCAGCCTGTGGTTTGTGGGGATATTGACGTACCCACAATGGTGTATCAGTATTAACTGAGAATGTGATAGGTGCGCAATCTGTTAGCCCTACATCTGTGGGACCTTGTGCCCACAGATGGTCAGGTAATTTGTCAATCATTTCTGCTGTCAGGTAGTGGTCTGTCTTCTCCGTACCATGGTGCCTGGTAATGTGGTCGTGCTCCATGACAGCAGAATTAGATGCTGTTATCACTATTTTGTATGTTTTAGCCAAAGCAGAGTACTGGACTTGTGGTATGTTAGTGTTCTGCCAATCAGTCTGGGATAACGCCCTCTTTACCACACCTCCTAATTCTTTAGCTTGGTGTTGTGGATGCAGCGCTAGAGAGACATGTGGTGCAGCTTCATCTGACATCATGTACCACTGCAACAGCTCAGGACTCAGATCTACCCCTGCAGCTACTCCTTCGGGTGCCACAAAAATATTTAGAATTTCAATTGTCCAGCTTTTACCTTCAAGCTGGTCCTGAAATTTGTCTTGGTACCAATCTGTTTCCAATCTGTCATAAAAGTTTCAGGAGTTTCAGGTGTTAGCATTCCCCAGTAGATGTCAGCATACTGTTCTTCCACAGATCTAAGGAGATACTGCCCCTCTGTGTTAGTACTGGCACACTGAAACTCAGTTCCATCTGGCAGAGTTACCACTAGTCCATCAGGATGACACAGAATAGATACACCCAACTTAATGAGGAGGTCCCTCCCCATTAGATTCATCGGCACTGTAGGTGAGTGCACATATGGATGTTTTATAGTCTGTCCACCCAGCTGGGTGAGAAGTGGCACTGTGATTGGCAGAGTCTGTTTTTCCCCAGAGAAGCTCATTACCGTAATAGTCTTTGTTGACAGTGTGTTTGGGGCGTGTGGATCATGGTGGAACAAGTGGCCCCGGTGTCTACTAAAAACGTCAGTTTTTTCGTTCCCACTCTTAGGGACAGCATTGGGTCTGCCATATGATTACTGTCTGGGTCTCTCTGTGGGTCGTGTCATTGCTGTTGATGCATTCCCCACTCCCATTGGTCCCATCCTGAGACTGGCAGTTGGTGGTTCACAGGGTGGGTGGTGGCTTGACCTTTGATTGGGCATGGCACGGTGTCTGAGCCGCAAGGTAGAGGCAGACCATGTTGTCCCCATTTGCGTCCTGCTATCACTTCTCTGAAATCTCCCAGAGCTAACCTGTGTCCTGCTGTGAGACTGACCAACTGGCTTAGCCATAAACCCCCACCTTCTGCTACTGAGGGCAATTTATCCACTAGGGCCTGTACGTCACCTATTCCAAAGGGGCGATATTTATGATGGTTTCCTGTGCCAATTAAGGGGTATTGGAACGCTAGGGGCTGTGTAGGGTTTCTGTGGGATCAGGTCATCATGTGGTGGGTTCTACCTGTGGCTTGATCAAGCCCATAACAGTCAGTTATGTCAGTTAATAAATCCTGTTCCTCTTCTTCCCCTGGCTGTTCTGATCCTTCTGCCTCCCACATCCCTTTCATGAACCCTGTGACGTCTGCCTTTTTCCCTCTTTTCAGCCCATCCTCCCACTTCCCAGCTGCCCTAAGATACACCTTCGCCTGTTCTCCGTCTGCTTTGGGAATGCGGGGGGTACTTTGGGGCTTTCGGGCCGCCTCTATTTGCTTTCTCTTGTCTTCTTCTTGGTAGCTGGAGAGGTGCCAGTTCACCTCCTGGGCACTGCCGAGGTGCCCTTGAGCGAGGTACCCTTGAGCAAGGCGCCGACCCCCCCCCCAACTGCTCACCACTGGGCGCTGGTCTGGCCGGCTGCCCATCACTCCACCATCTCTCTCCACGTTTGCATGTCTATGCCGTGTACTGCATGTGTATGTGTCCGGATTAAAAATGCATGTAAAATAAAGAATAGAGTGAAAAGACAATTTCCCCACTGTGGGATTATTAAAGTATATCTTCTTCTTATTATTATTAGTTTGGCCATTAGCTCCTGTTCCTGCCTTTCCTCGTCTATTTGTGTGCGCTCTAATTGTTCTTCTCGGGTTCTGCGTTGTGCAAAGGGATCGTCTTTCTCAGTCTCAGGCACTTCTGGCTTTCGAGGTGTACATTCTATAGGTCTATATTTAGTTGATGTGGTGTCAGCGTCACTTCCTTGTCCAGTCCAGTCTGAGTCTGGGTCAATGTGTAGCTTACCCTCTGTAAGCTGTATAGTGGGATAAATACCCACCGTAGGCGGTGCACTAGGAGGGGCATATGGAGGTGGAGATGTAGGTTGTGAGTCTGGTCTTACCTTATGTTGGCATGATGGCTTCCCTTCATCCTTATTCAAATGTTCAACGCTTTGCCACCAAACTGCCAGCTCAGACCATCCCCGTCGATCTTGATCTAGATCTTTCCCTTCCTTTTTCCATCTGCCTTTCTGCAGTCTACCTGCTTTCTTTTCCTTCTCTTGTGCCTCATCTCTGACTGCACATTCCTTTTATTTCTGCCATAGCCAGGCTCCTAAGGAGCCTGTATCGGAGAGCCTTTTTCCGTTATATTAAACTAGCTGTTCCCTCACACTCTTTAACCTAGCCTCCTTATCTTTTCTCTCTATAACTCTGGCCGCAGCCATCATTACATTAGCAATTTGTTCTTCAAATGGCTTCCAGGTCCCCACAGGGCCCCATCTGCCGTTATTTTTATCAAATTCACCTTTCATTCTACACTATCCTACTAATCCTGGCTAAACTTTGAAGCCAACTGTCAGACCAGGACGGGAATGAGGACTCAGATGCAGAGGATATAATGAAAATGCACTTAGAAGAGTGATGAAAATGAAAAGGCTATATAACTCTGTCTATTCTAAAGAGACCTAGCTAATGTGACTTGGCATAACACATCTCAAAAGAGGGAAAACACATAAAGGGGAGGGAACAAGATTATATACAAACAAAGAAAACACAAGACTATTCTTCTGTTCCATGACTGTTCCATGCATTCACCTCATTATACCTTCCTTAAACATTGGATTTACTTGAATAGTTAGTGGGTTTGTGCTCTACATCTATATCCACATTATCCACCGTGTTTATTATTGAGTGTGCCTGTAAGGCGCACAGTATATGTTATCCACCGTGCTTATTCTTATTACTGACTGTGCCTGAAAGCGCACACTATATGTTATCCACCGCGCTTATTGAGTGTGCCTGAAAGTGCAGACTATATGTTATCCACCGCGCTCACTGAGTGTGCCTGAAAGCTCACACTGTATGTTATCCACCGCTCTTATTATCATTCTTCCGCCCTGTTTTTGTCCCGCTACTCCTCCCAGAGTTTTTGTCACACATACACAAAACGGGTATCAAAACGACCGGCGGGGCTGGGAATCGATTACTATGACTTTTCTAAGAGTTTCGGCAAACAGTTTTGCCAAAAATCGCCAAAAACCACGTCAAAAAATGAATGGGTGTGTATTGTGAGAACTTTGGAGAGCTAGAGTGCGTGATGTCATCACTAGAGTGGAGAGGAGAGAGTGAATGTGAGAGTGATCAGTGAAAAAATAAAACATATTCGACTACCGTGGCCTCAAATGCACCACTACAGACACAATGTATACATAGAAATATAGGAAAATTTGTTGTCTCACTCACATACACTGCTGAAGTTGTCAGATATATAGTTTTGGATCGAGACGCGAAGATTTGGCAGCAGCACCCATCAACACCCTGATAGACTCGTACTCGTGCGAGGCCCTATTGAATTTCAAATGTTTATTATTTTTCTTTTTTGTTTTTATTATTTCTATTTTTAGGGCCCGAGCACGTACTCGTGCGAGGCCCTATTGAATTTTAAATGTTTATTTATTTTTTTCTTTGTTTTTATTATTTCTATTTTTAGGGCCCGAGCACGTACTCGTGCGAGGCCCTATTGAATTTCAAATGTTTATTATTTTTCTTTGTTTTTATTTTTATTAGGGCCCGAGCACATACTCGTACAAGGCCCTATTGAATTCCAAATTGTACGGGAACAGCTTCGGTGATGATACGCTGACTGTGCATATACTGGCCTAATCCTCCGGTCAGAGAAGACGCAGCAACTTCTTTCTTTAATGGCTTTATTAACTTCTTGCAGCTGAACAGCACTGTAGCACTTGTATCGGTATGTGTATATGTGTGGGTATGATTTGTGATGTCTGCAAAGACAACAACAATAAACAGTATTAATAATAATCACCTACAGTGGCATTAATGATAGAATAATGTAAATGGCAATAAACATGAATGACATGTCATACTGAAAATCACCAGTAGGTGTCAGTGTAGGATCATTGAACACAACAGCCTGGCGCAACAGGCAGGTCACGTGACCAAACGAAACTGAGACGGCTCCGGTCAATTTATCACGCTAGCATCAGTAGCAGCTAAAAGGCTAAATAAACAGTGACAGAATGAAATAACTCTCGTCATATGCAAAATATAAACATTTGCTCGTCACATAACTTACATCATCACCAACGCACACTGTTGTACAAAAGAAAAAGCACTGCCGCTCGGCGAAGAGTGCCTCGACTAAATAACTACTGAGGAGGTTATTGGACACACTGCACATGCGCAAAACAGTCCACAGTCTCTGCATGGAGCAGCTTGCCGTGACGCAGACTCCTCAAAGCAGGGAATTCACAACACAAATGTTTATTATTAGGGCCCGAGCACGAACTCGTGCGAGGCCCTATTGAATTTCAAATGTTTATTTTTTTTTTTCGTTTTTATTAGGACCCGAGCACGTACTCGTGCGAGGCCCTATTGAATTTCAAATGTTTATTTGTTTTTTCTTTGTTTTTATTATTTTTATTTTTATTTTTAATTAGGGCCCGAGCACATACTCGTGCGAGGCCCTATTGAATTTCAAATGTTTATTATTTTTCTTTTTTGTTTTTAAATTTTTTTTAGGGCCCGAGCACGTAATTGTGCGAGGCCCTATTGAATTTCAAATGTTTATTATTAGGGCCCGAGCACGTACTCGTGCGAGGCCCTATTGAATTTCAAATGTTTATTATTTTTTTTCGTTCTTTGCGTTTTTTCCTTTTTATTCTTCAGACTTTAAATAAATCGCATTTTCAATGGCCCATATGCCCCTGAAAACTCACGAAAATTTGCCTAGCCCCCCAATGTCAGGTGTAAAATTATGTATTTTGGGGGTCTCATGCGTGGACGTACGCATATGCCTCCAGAGCGCCACCTAGGTGTGCGTTTTCGGAGGTGCCCCTGGCCACGCATTTGCCCACGCGCACAAAACTTGGTGGGTGTGTGTAACATGCCCAGACGCACAAAAAAGTCTCTTGGTGCCCTGGGCTACAGTGAACTGTACGGCGTCCAATTTTTGTCAAATTTGGACATTTCGGCTTTTTCACTCATTTCCAGGGGTCACATTTGATCGAACACCTCCTAGGGATTTCATGCGATGTGCTTAAACTTGGCATGTGTGTTCTCAAGGCCTTGACAATGAAAAGTTATCAAAATCACAACTTTTTATCAGAGGCAGTGGCCGTGACGGCGTGTCAAAGTCGACGCTGCGGATTTTGCCCACAAAATCCCAGACTCCATTTACTTTTTTGCTCATTTTCGGACAAACCTATGCGGCTATCATATACTTTGTCAGAGCTGTCTGAAACTTCTTGGGGTTGTTAAGAGCAATATTATGCACAATTTGGCTGCATAATTACTGCGGGGGCGGGGCAAAAGCACTCCATAGCCCCCTGGAATTCGATGTCAGCTCATATCTGAGACGCTTTGGCGACACGGAACCAAATTTGATGTCATGCTTCGAGGCGCTGTCCCCAGTCCAGGAAACACATAAGGTGTCATTTCGTCTCTAGGGGGCGCTATAATTACCTAAACATTGTTTTTGCTCATAGCTCCTGAAGCGTTTGTATTTCAAATGAAATTGTGATATCCACAGATACTGTTGATGCCAACTTTTCATGCCAGCCAATCCAGGGGGCGCTATAATTAGAAAAACATTGTTGGCTCATATCTCAGGAACACTTTGGCAAAACGGAACCAAATTTGATGTCATGCTTCGAGGCGCTGTCCCCAGTCTTGGAAACACATATGGTGTCATTTCGTCTCTAGGTGGCGCTATTATTAGCTAAACATTGTTTTTGCTCATAGCCCCTGAAGTGTTTGTATTTGAAATAAAATTCTGATATCCACAGATATTGTGGCTTGCACCATTGATAGTTGATGTCAACTTTTCATGTCAGCCAATCCAGGGGGCGCTATAAATAGAAAAACATTGTTGGCTCATATCTCAGGAACGCTTTGGCAAAACGGAACCAAATTTGATGTCATGCTTCGAGGCGCTGTCCCCAGTCTTGGAAACACATATGCTGTCATTTCGTCTCTGGGGGGGGTAAACATTGTTTTTGCTCATAGCCCCTGAAGCGTTTGTGATTGAAATGAAATTCTGATATCCACAGATATTGTGGCTTGCCCCATTGATAGTTGATGTCAACTTTTCATGTCAGCCAATCCAGGGGGCGCTATAATTAGAAAAACATTGTTGGCTCATATCTCAGGAGCGCTTTGGCGAAACGGAACCAAATTTGATGTCATGCTTCGAGGCGCTGTCCCCAGTCCAGGAAACTCATATGGTGTCATTTCGTCTCTAGGGGGCGCTATTATTAGCTAAACATTGTTTTTGCTCATAGCTCCTGAAGCGTTTGTTTTTGAAATGAAATTGTGATATCCACTGTGGCTTGCCCCATTGATAGTTGATGTCAGCTTTTCATGTTAGCCAATCGCTGTTGCCGGCAACACCACCAAACAGGACGTTTGCTCATATCTCGGCATTGCTTTGACCTCTGAAGACCAAATTCAGTCACATGCATCGAGACCCACCCCAAAGTGTGCCAATAAAATTTGGTGTTATTTCGTCTCTAGGAGGCGCTATAATTAGCAAAACATTGTTTTTGCTCATAGCTCCTAAAGTGTTTGTATTTGAAATGAAATTGTGATACCCACAGATACTGTGGCTTGCTCCATTGATAGTTGATGCCAGTTGATGTTAGCCAATCGCTGTTGGCAGCAACGCCGCCAAACAGGACGTTTGCTCATATCTTGCCAACACTTCGACCTCCGAAGACCAAATTTGGTCACGTGCATCGAGACCCGTCCCAAAGTGCCAATACAATTTCATGTCATTTGTCCACTAGGAGGCGCTGTAATTAACAAAATTGCATTTTTGCTTTTTTGTCTTGACGTGTTTGGATTTGGCGCTTAATTGTCATGTCTGCTTAAGATTGTGGTTGCCATATTGGATTATGTCGAAAGACTTTTGGGGAAACGGTGTGGGCGTGGCGCTCTATGCACATTTCCACATGCGCACATTTCAACATGCGCGCACGCCCATCGCTGCTTCTTCAGACTTAAAGTAAATCGCATTTTCGATGGCCCAAATCCCCCCGAAAACTCACGAACATTTGCCTAGCCCCCCAATGTCGGGTGTAAAATTACGTATTTTGGGCGTCTCACGCGTGGACGTACGCATATGCCTCCAGAGTGCCACCTAGGTGTGCGTTTTCGGAGGTGCCCCTCGCCACGCATTCGCCCACGCACACAAAACCTGGTGGGAGTGTGTAACATGCCCAGACGCACAAAAAAGTCTCTTGGTGCCCTGGGCTACAGTGAACCGTATGGCGTCCAATTTTTCTCAAATTTTGACATTTCGGCTTTTTCGCTCATTCCAAGGGCTCGCATTTGCACGAACTCCTCCTAGGGATTTTATCCGATGAGCTTGAAACTTAGGGTGTGTGTTCTCAAGGCCTCGACAATGAAAAGTTATCAAAATCACAACTTTTTACCAGAGGCCGTGGCCGTGACCACGCGGCAAAGTCGACGCTGCCGATTTTTCCACCAAAATCCCAGACTCCATTACTTTTTTGCTCATTTTCGGGCAAACCTGTGCGGCTATCACATACTTTGTCAGAGCTGTCTGAAACTTCTTGGGCTTGTTAAGAGCAATATTATGCACAATTCGGCTGCATACTTCATGAGGGGCGGGGCAAAAGCACTCTATAGCGCCCCCTGGAATTTTTTTTATGAACAGCCCCGCCACAGTTTTGGACACTGAATTATGAAACTCAGCCACTTTGTACAACATGGCAGGACTTACAAAAAAGTATCTTAGGCCAATTCATTTCATTGTATTTTTTTTTCAATGGTCAATTGGCTGCACCAGTTTAACAGATATGAGCAGATATGAGTGCAAGAACATTTTTTACCTCTCCTTGCAGAGTTTAGTTGGTAAACCAGGAGATCTGAAACTGTCTGTTTCATTAAATCTATTTTTATTAGAAAATATCTTATAAAAACAGGTTTTTATGTTAAGTACAAATGATTTTGCTGCAGCTATATACCACCCTATTGAAACATTTTTGTATTTGACAGTGAGGGTATGACATAAAACAAAGGCATCAAAGACCAGTTAATATGAAACTAGTTTCAAACAAAAAGGATGTTGTTGGATGACTGTCATAGGTGAACCAGTATTCTCTCATATTTCCCCCCACATGTTCTATCATTGGTCTTTGGTATATTTAATGCAGTTTCTTGTTACCAATTTTAAAGAATAATTAAACAATGTGATGGTTTTTAATCTTACTTCAACAGTTATTAATAGACAGGCTGATTGTTTCACTGAGTACATCAACTTTTGTAGAGACACAGTCATACCTAAGACTGCCAAAGACTGTTTCCCCAATAACAAACCCTGGATCACAAGTGACATAAAGGCAATCCTCAACCAGACAAAGGAAGATTTTAGAGATGGTGACAGAGAACAACTCAAATTAAAGCTGCAAACAGCAATGGTCGGGCCCTCGCACATGTGCGCACGTCGAAATGTGTGCATGTCGAAATGTGCGCATGTGATTTTCATTCTTAAATATCTTGTTTCTTGTTCATTTTAACCCATTGCTCCAAGAGACTTTTTTGTAGGTCTTGCCATGCTCTACAATTCGGCTAAGGTTTCATAACTGTGTCAAAAACTGTGGCGGGGCTGTTCCAAAGAAAAATTCAAGGGGGCGCTATAGAGCGCTTTTGCAAAAAAACGGCACCGTTGATTTTGACGCACCGCCATGGCCACGCCCTCTGATGAAAAGTCGTGATTTTGATAACTTTTCATTGTCGAGGCCCTGAGAACACACGCCATAAAATCCCTAGAAGGAGTTCGTTCAAATGCGACCCCTGGAAACGACCCTAAAACCCGAAAAGTCCAAATTTGTCAAAAATACGTACGGCTATGTGCAAGATCCCCAAAATACGTAATTTTACACCCGACTCCGGGGGCTAGGAAAATCTTCGTGAGTTTTCGAGGGGATATGGGCGGTCGAAAATGCAATTTACTGGTGGAAGGTGAAATACAAAAAGAAGATGGAGAAGAATTTACATCAACATCTGTGAGGTGTGGAGAGGAATCAATACCATCTCTGGCTACAACAAAAAAAGAAGACAGCCAAGAGTGGGTGATGTGGAAAGAGCTGATGAACTCAATCAGTCCTTCAACAGGTCTGACGCTGAGGACACATCCCATTCCACTGCTCGCTCCTCCTTCTCCTCCTCCTCAACTTGTGGGCATCTCCATCGTGGCTCTTTCTTCTCCTCCACAAGTGTGTTTTTCCACCACAGCTCCTCCTCCTCCTCCTCCTCTTCAACAACATGTAAGCATCTCTACCATGGCTCCCTCTTCTCCTTCACATGTGTGTTTCTACACCACAGCTCCTCTTCCTCTTCAACAACATGTGAGCATCTCTACTATGGCTCCTTCTCCCCCATAATATTTCTCTGCCACAGCTCCTCCTCCTCTTTAACAATATGTGAGCAACTCCACCATGGCTCCTCCTCCTTATACTCTCTCCTCTTACTTCGCACATCATGAAAACTCTGGAGCAGCTAATTCTACATCTTTTGAGGCTTGAGGTAAAAGACAGATTCCCTGCAGTTTGCGTACGTACACATTGGAGTGATTGCAGTCCTCTACATGTTCCACTGTGCCCTCTCTCATCTGGAAGAATCTGGCGCTTATGTTTTTTTGATTTTTTAAGCACATTTATTACCATCCAACCCAATATACTCAAAAACAAGTTAATTGATATAGGAGTGTCTCCTGGATCACAGATTACCTGACAGAAAGGCCACAGTTGGGGAGCTGTTTTTCTGGGACATTAACGATCAGGAGGCTCCACAAGGGACTGTCCTGGCTCCATTCCTGTTTACATTGTATACAGTAGACTTTAAATATAACTCTGTGTCCTGCCACATCCATAAATACTCTGATGACACTGCCAGCTTGTATAAGAAATGGACAAGAATCCAAATATAGGGATTTGATAAAATTCTTCAGTGACTGGAGTCACAAAAACTGCCTCATACTGAAAAACCTCTAAGACAAAGGAAATGGTCATAGATGTCCAAGCCCCCTTTTCAGCCTGTGAACACTTGTGGAGTGGACATCAAGGTGGTGACAACCTATAAAGATCTAGGTGTATATCTTGTTAAAAAGGCTTGCTCTAAGATCAGACTAAGCATGGACTCTCTGGAGGAACTGGTGGAGAAAGACACAATGAGGATGGTCGATGCCATCCAGAACAACATGGATCATCAACTACATAACATCTTGATGGACCAAAGAAGTAACGGTGATGGACGGCTCCTCTCTCTTCGTTGCAGGACGGAGAGATAGAACAGATATTTTTTACCTACTGCTATCAGACTTTCTTCTACAATTGGCAGATGAACTGACAGACAAATTAATTTCTCCTTGGGGATTATTAAAGTAATTCGTATTCGTATTAGACAGGATGTTTAAGAGAGGAGAACGAGCACTGGTAATCGGGAAAGTGTTTATTAACATTATTCATATTCTACCCTCAACCCTTGATTCTATAGATATTTGATGGCCCGAGTGTTCATTACTATCCAATTGGGACATTCTGTGGTCTGGCACTGCCTGCTCCCCTAAGAAGTTCTAGAAGCACTATCACCCTGCAATTCCAGTCGGATTCAGTGGTGGGAGGACGAGGCTTCCTTGTGGAATGGACTGCTGTCCAGGATTCTGGCCCACCGCCCACTATTACCCCAGGTCAGGCAAACAGTTAATTCCTTTGATCCCATTAAATAAACCATGCAACATACACACACTTGGCGAATACTAAGAACGAAAATATTATATGTGAAATTATTAATTATAAGATTAATAAATTACGTCCCTTAATCAGTTAGTCTATATGTGCACCATCTGAATGAACCTGTCGTTTAATTTTTTTGTGTTTGTCAGGTGCCTGTGGTGGAATGCTAATAACAGGGGAGACTCCTAGCTTCCTCTATTCTCCTGGCTGGCCTGGAAACTACCCTCCTAATCAGGAGTGTACCTGGTTGATACGTTCTCCAGACTCAACTGTAGAGTTTAACCTCCTGTTTATGGACATAGAGGAGTACCCTATGTGCTACTTTGATAGCCTTATCATCAGAGACGGTAAGTGATGTGACGGTAAAAATGTAACAAACCCCTTTGCACTGCAGGTAACTTTTAATCTGAAGTAAGGAGAAGGAAGAAAGGCAGCATCATACTGTTGTAGTAGTTCTGTTTGTTCTTTGGACACCTTGAGATTCTCTATTGTGTGCATATGTGTTCCCAGGTTCAACCAGTCTCTCCCCTGTGCTGGCTAATATATGTGGTCGGGATCCTCCAGGCACTTTCCACTCAACAGGAGACTCCATGTTCATTCACTTCTCCTCAGATAATAGCGTTAGTGGCCGAGGCTTTAACGCTTCCTACTCCAGAGGTCATACAACAGAAGAAAATTGCCGAACAATTTTGTTAATCTCAAGTATTTCAAAACAACTCCAAACTTGCCAGTAGTTAGTCAGTTGAAGGTCCAGTGTGTATGATTTAGTGGCATCTAGAGGTGAAGTTGAAGACACTGCAACTGGTTTTTCCTTATATGTTATATGTCCCTAACTAGTATTGTATCTGTCGTGGAAATTCGATAAAGACTGAGAACGGTATTAAATATCAGTATTAAATGAGAACTTTATTCTTGGCCAAGGAGAGACAACAGTTCGAGACAACACTACGAGTACAACAGTACAAGTACAACAGTTGCAAAGTTCTCTCTGCTGCTAATACATTCAACTGC
Organism: Collichthys lucidus; assembly: GCA_004119915.2. Classification (NCBI taxonomy): domain Eukaryota; kingdom Metazoa; phylum Chordata; class Actinopteri; family Sciaenidae; genus Collichthys; species Collichthys lucidus. Next base: position 30,560,841 of record CM014096.1, read on the forward strand.
TCCCTTTGTAGACATTTCTCCCCCTCTCGCTTCTCTAAAGGTCAAGTGCATCGGGGGTTACCCTCGTAAATATCTGCTTTACTCCCCCTTCTACACTGTGGCTAGTACCAACATCTCAGGGACAGAGAAAAATTCCAGGACACAAACATATATCAAACCATCACGAGGCAGTCTCCTAAGTAGGACAAAGTTCATACAAAGCTAAACACAGAAATATAAATGTAGACTAAAGGTTACAAAGATTTTTTTCCACTACAATATCAAAGATTAAAATGATGGTAGCATGACAATCTTATAACCAATAGACCACTAGATTTTACACATTGGACCTTTTTAAAGACAATTTGTTTGTCTTTTATGTTACTGTTTCAGTTCAACCATTTTAACACACTTTCAAATCAAATCAAATCGAATTTGTATAGCAAATTCACATTTAGCCTCAGAGGGCTTTACAATCTGTACAGGGATTGAACACCCTCTCTCCTTAGACCCTTGGTGCTAGTGAGATAAAACTTCCCACAAAAACCCTTTAAACAAGGAAAAAAGGTGGAAGAAACCTCAGGAAGAGACACAGAGGAGGGATCCCTCTCCCAGGACAGACAGACGTGCAATAGCTGTCATGTGTACAGAACAAATCAACAGAAACGTCTCTAGTCAGTTAAAATTTTGCTCAAAGACATTTTTAATTATAGTAAGCCATGCTCACTTCCACCATGTGGTACTTTAGAAAGACTTTAGTGATACAGTAAAAGTGTATATAGTTAAAAAAAAAGTTATTACATTCACAGTTTGGAGACATCCAGTATTCATCATCCATTTAACATTTAAGTTTTTCCCCATCATATCTTTTTCGACACACCCTGCCACTCTTTATAACTGTTACTACTCTGCAACGATAATAATAATAGAATTATTATGAATAATAAAAATACTGCTTTTCAGGTTGCGGTGGCCTGCTGCATGTAGACAGGGGTGTGCTGAGCAGTCCTTACTACCCCCACAACTACCTGCCTGGTCTAAGCTGTAGCTGGCATGTGATGGTTACACCTGGCTTTAGGATTTCTGTCACTTTCCAGAGCCCCTTCCAGATTCAAGGCTATGGAACTGGATGCAGCTCAGGAGACTTTCTTGTGGTAAAAAAAACAACCCATGTGAAAACACCGAAAACCTATATGCAAAGTGATAATTGCTTTTTTTAAGTTCAGGCTAATTTAAAATGGACTAAAATGCGTTGCCAAATGTGTTGCTGGCATCAAATTCAAAATATAATAAGTATAATACTTATTATGAAAGTTCTGAAATCACATACAAGTGTTTCTCAAGTTAGCATCAACTTAAGATGTTCAATTCATTGCAAGTTGTCTTGTTATATGAACACAGAATTCCTATATATTATGTATTTAGAAGATTCAAGCTGTTAGTGTGCATACCTTCAAGCTGCTCCATTAAGATTTCTTATGTTTTATTGTGAAAAACTGCTCAGGTACAACAACTTTTTTTCTTGTTTTACTTCTCTCTGCCTGAGGTTTTGGACTACTAATGATCATTTTATTACTCCATGTTACTATTCATTCACTGCTGTCTCCACAGCTCAGGAATGGTCCGGATGGTTCATCTCCACCACTGGGGGGTCGTCTTTGTGGTTCAACTCCACCATCTGTCCTCCAGACTACTGATAACCACCTATTTATTCTCTTTACATCTGATGCCACTAATGAGGCCAGTGGCTTTAAGCTGACCTTTGAAGCCCACAGTCAAGGTACAATCAGTCTTTTTTCCAAAATTTCTGTCAATGTATATTTCTTTACAATAAGTAATTGGTGACTTGTTCAGTGAATAATTAGGGCCCAAGCACTGCGGTGCGAGGCACTATTGAATTTCGAAATGTTTATTTTATTTATTTATTTATTTTTAGGGCCCGAGCACTGCGGTGCGACGCCCCATTGAATTTTAAGTTTACAAATATAGTTTATAATTTTTTTTTTTTCTTCATCTTCCTTGAAGTAAATTGCATTTTAGACGGCCTATATGTACTCGAAAACTCACAAAAATTTGCCTACCTCCCCAAAGTCAGGTGTAAAACAGCGCCACCTAGATGTATGTTTTCGGAGGGGCCCCTGGACATGGTTTCATCCATGTGTACGAAATTTGGAGGAAGTATGTAACATAGCGAGACACACAGAAAAGTCTCTTGGTGACCCAGGCTACAGTGAAGCGTACAGTGTCCATTTTATTTCAAAGTTGGCCTTTTACTGAAGTAATTTCAAATGGCTACTTTCGGGCTTTAAGAAACACTAAAAGAAATCAAGAAAAAAAAACTGTGGTAGTCAGTAACAGTTATGTTACAATATGGAATATATACAATATTATATATACAATACACCACTAGCACTTTGTTGCACCACCTCTGGCTTTTATAATAGCTTGCAGTCTCTGAGGCATGGACTTAATGAGTGACAAACAGTACTCTTCATCAATCTGGCTTTAAACTTTTCTGATTGCTCTTGCCAGATCAGCTTTGCATCAGAATGAATGGTAATGGTAAATGGACTGTACTTATATAGCGCCTCGCTAGTCTTCCGACCACTCAAAGCGCTCTACACTACATATCTCATTCACCCCATTCACACACTGATGGCAATGGCTACCGTGCAAGGTGCCAACTGCTCATTAGTTTAGGGATCTAAGCATTCATACATATTCATACACTGACAGCACAGCCTTCGGGAGCAACTTGGGGTTCAGTATCGGCATGCAGACTAGAGGAGCCGGGGATCGAACCGGCGATCATCTGATTAGTGGACGACCTGGTCTGCCTGTGAGCCACAGTGTGGCTCGGTAGTCTGCAGTTAAAAAGGAGCGATCACACCTTAGAGAGCTGATGCACCAAGTGGATTGACATGAATCATGGCTCCAACACGAAAGATGTCAATTGAAACAAAGGAGAGGATTATCAAATTCCTTATAGAGGGTAAATCATCACACAATGTTGCAAAAGATTTTGGTTGTCCACAGTCAGGTGTGTCTAAAGTCTGGATTAAGTACAAACAACATGGGAAGATTGCTAAAGGCAAGCATACTGGTTGACCAAGGAAGACATCAAAGCGTCAAGACAGAAAACTTAAAGCAGTATGTCTTGAAAACAGAAAATGCACAGCAAAACAAATGAGGAACAAATGGGAGGAAACTGGAGTCAACTTCTGTGAACGAACTGTAAGAAATTGCCTAAAGGAAATGGGATTTACATGCAGAAAAGATAAACAAAACCCATCATTAACACCAAAAACAGAAAAAAACAAGGTTACAATGGGCTATGGAAAAGCAATCGTGGACTGTGGATGACTGGATGAAAGTCATATTCAGTGATGAATCACGAATCTGCATTGGGCAAGGTGATGCTGGAAGACAACTGCCTGAAGACAACATGCAGTCATTCATGATATAGGGCTGCATGTAAGGTAAAGGCACTGGGAGATGGCTGTCATCACATCTTATGAAGTTTATGTTGACATTTTTGGACACTTTTCTTATCCCATCAATTGAAATGATGTTTGGGGATGATGAAATCATTTTTCAAGATTAAAGCTGCACAGAGCAATGTTTGGGCCCTCGCACATGTGTGCATGTTGAAATGTGCATACCATCGGTCTGAATCAAAAGCCATCAGCAGGTGCTTTGAATCTTTTTATGGATCGCCACGCCCACACCGTTTCCCCAAAATTAATCATTTTGATAACTTTTACTCAGGAAGTCTATATGAACACACCTACCAAGTTTGAAGTCAATGGGATAAAATCCCATTGAATAACTTTTCATTGTCGAGGCCTTGAGAACACACACGCCAAGTTTCAAACACATCGGATAAAATCCCTAGGAGGAGTTCGTTCAAATGCGACCCCTGGAAATGATCCCAAAAACACGAAAAGTCTAACTTTGCTAAAAATTTGACACTGTATGGTTCACTGTAGCTGAGGTCACCAAGAGACTTTTTAGTGTGTCTCGGCATGTTACATACTCCCTCCAAATTTCGTACACGTGGATAAAACCGTGGCGAGGGGCACCTCCGAAAACGCACATCTAGGCGGCGCTGTAGAGCCGTATGCGTACGTCCATGTACGAGACCCCCAAAACGGGGTGTTTTTGGGGGGATGTGGGCCACTGAAAATGCAATTTAATTTTTGACGGAAGAAGGAAAAGCGGAATAAAAATAAATAAATAAATAAATAAACATTTGCGAACCAATAGGGCCTCGAACCGCATGCTCGGGCCCTAATTATAATGCATCTTGCCATAGAGAAAAAACTGTGAAAACATTCCTTAAAGAAAGACACATAAGGTCAAAGTCATGGCCTGCAAATAGTCCAGATCTCAATCCAATTGAAAAACTGTGGTGGAAGTTGAAGAAAATGGTCCATGACAAGGGTTCAACCTGCAAAGCTAATCTAGCAACAGCAATCAGAGAAATTTGAAGCCAGATTGATTACTCATTAAGTCCATGCCTCAGAGACTGCAAGCTATTATAAAAGCCAGATGCTGTGCAACAAAGTACTAGTGGTGTGCTGAAGTGTTCTTTTGTTTGTTTTTCACGATTCCATAATTTTTTCCTCGGAATTGAGTGATTCCATAATTTTGCCAGTAGTTAGTCAGTTGAAGGTCCAGTGTGTACGGTTTAGTGGCATCTAGAGGTGAAGTTGAAGACACTGCAACTAGTCCTCCCTTATGGGTATAGTTCCTCTGTACCAGCACTGTGTGCAGGTTGTCCATTAGCTCCCCAGATTTTTTACTGACTACCACAATTTTCTTTTTTATTTATTTCTTTTAGTGTTTCTTAAGTTGCCATTTGAAATGACTTTAGTTTTGTGTCATGTCTGTGATCTGCTTTTTTCCCCTACAAAATTAAACAACTGAATGAACATCCTCACCCAAGACTGGTGATTCCATAATTTTTGCCAGGGATTGTACTTACCTAAAGAACCCAAGGTGTGTGCGTGACTGCAGTTAATCTGTGTGCTTTCACGCAGATATATAAATGTGGACAACCCAGTGAAAAATATGACTTGATATCTACATCATAATTAAAATATTAAAGGATTATAGACCACCAGTCTATAACAAGTGCTCAGCACCATATATGCTTGGCTCCTTTTTTAAATTTAAAGTTAAGTTTGAATTTAAAGTCATCCAAAACCAAAACCATGTCAACTGTGTAGGTGGGGTGACAAGGTAAATCTGTTAAATGAAAAGCATTTCAGGTGACTACCTCATGAAGCTGTTTTAGAGAATGTTATGAGTGTGCAAAGCTGTCATCAAAGAAAAGCTACTTTGCATCTACATATAGAACATTTTGCTTCTAAAATTTTAACCAAGCCAAATTATTGTATATAAACACGCTACAAAATGTGAGATGAAAGAGGAAGGAAAAAAAGTCAGCACCATGTAATGATAAAAACACTGGTGGAAAGTAAGCTTTAACTAATTCTGGTAAGATGGGACCAAGTGGGACCAAGAGATGTACACTTTACACACTGTGTAAAGTGTGCCCCGGTTACCAAAATGGTTAGCAAGATCCACGAGAGGCATGTGCACAGACAGGTGCTTGTAAAGGGTTTAAGTTAAGTAATAAGTGTAGAATAGTTCTCGTATAGGAAAGTGGTCTAATTTAAAGTTATTCTTTTTCTGTTTCTGCAGCATGTGGAGGTTTCATTGAGCTGGATGATAATGATCCTCCAGGGTATATCACTTCACCTAACTATCCTCAAAATTACCCCCAAAATATTGACTGTATCTGGGTCATAAGTGTGCCCAATGGAGAAGCTGTCCAAATGGACTTTGAGGATGAATTCTACATTGAGCCTGCTGACAGGTAGCTACTATTTTCTCTTCAGGCTATTGTTTGGTTATTATACCGTTTCTACCTGCTCATTACTGCTAAGGTTTATTTTTTATTGTACAGTATTTAGTAAAAAAAATCTATCCCTCAACCTATAAAAGAAAGTTGTAATTTTGATATGAACTACCAAATGTTCTTACGAATAAACTATAAATTCTTGAGATAGCATGACAACTCTGGCTTGTGGGGTCATGAGAATTTGGAGACCTTAAATGGGATCATTGGCCAGACATTTTTCAAGCAATCCTATGCCTAAGTTCAAAAATAATGGTGATTTTGTATTTTTTTTTTATTTTTATTTTACCTTCTTAAATCTTTAAGCATCTTTTTGGTTAATCGTGACCTTCACAAGATATATTTTCAGGAATTCATTTTATGCATTTCTCAGCTGTGTGCATGACTACTTGGAACTGCGTGATGGCTCAACTTCCAATGCTGGCTTAATTTCCCTGCTCTGTGGCAACACCCGACCATCTACCCAACATTCAACAAGTTCCTCCATGCTGGTTAGATTTCGTACTGACAATAGCGTCACACACAAAGGCTTCAAGGCAAAGTACTCCATAGGTATGCATATCACAGTGATTACACACAGTCTAAAGATGGTTTTCCAAATCCAGTAACTGGTTCTAGAATATGAATTGAAAGTCATACACAAACATGGACACTCTTTCTTTTGGAAATTAAAAAATCTTTTGTGTGAGTTACCACATCTCCTAATATTCATATCAGGATTGTAAAAGATAAATGGCCTTACTTAACTTGTTTCTTAAATTCCTCACAGGATCATGTGGAGGTACCTACATAGGTCAGAAGGGAACAATAGACAGCCCTGGCTTCCCAGAATCCAACTATCCTGACAGCTCTAAGTGTGAATGGTACCTGGAGGGACCCACAGGGCACTACCTTACTCTTAGCTATGGCAACTTCAGCCTTCAAACCACTTTACAATGTACTGCTGACTATGTGGAGATCAGAGAGTACAATGCCTCAGGTAGGGATACAAGAGGACCGGCACAGCTATTCTTTTTGTGTAAAGGCCACATCCAGAGTATACTATTAATAGGGTAACTAGTAATTGGAGGGTTTTGTTCAATTCCCAGCTTCCCTAGTCAATGCCTCAGGCAATATATTAAACACCAAATTGCTCCCATTGGCTGTGCTGTGGGTGGGTGGGTGAATGTGACAAATTCTACCAGCAATATATTGTAAAAGGACATTTGCCATTTAATTAAATAACATTTTAAAATTATACATGAAAAAATGCAATGGATAAAATAAAGAAAAAAAAAAAGAGAAAATACCAGAATAGATGAGTTCATAGTTAGTTTTGAAATAAGTCATGTACACACATACTATATCTCTGTGTGTTCCTAACTTGCTTAGGTCAATAAGTGCATCGGAGTGATGATAAGAGACAATGAACTTCACTACACATTCAGTCTGAACACATGCTGATCTGAATTACATTTGTAAATTAATATCAGATTAATGTCAATGAAATGTGTTTTAGGTATTACTCATATTGTCACTATGATGACTACTATATTGCACTTATTTTCCCAGCAGAAGTTTGGTACTGGGTAACACAGTGGTGCAGTGGGTAGCACTGTTGCCTCATAACAAGAAGGTTCCTGGGTCAAACCTTGGCAGGGACCTTTCTGTGTGGAATTTGCAAGTTCCCACTGTCTGCATGGGTTATCTCCCCTTCACAATCTAAAGACATTTACTTCTGTCCATGAAACAGCTTTAGAGTCAACTGTCCAATTACTTTTATTATCTTTAAAAAGATTTGGCTACATAAGAGCTGTAATTCCTAAACCTTTCACCCAATTTGGATGTGAATACTCAAATTAAAGCTGAGAGACTGCACTTTAAGCCCATATTCATTATTTAGCTGAGACTTGAATACATTTTGGTAAACCAAAACCAAAATAACAGTGTTTCGGTGTCTCAGTGTTGTTTAAATATATATGGACCTGACTGTGAGAATAAAATAAAAAAGAAATAAATTGAAGGAAGAAAGGACTTAGGCAAAAACCTTACTTACTTGACATGACAACTAAGATGCATATCATAGACTCATTTTAGATACATTTCCTGTGTTGTACTGTGTGTAGGACGGCTACTGGGCCGACACTGCGGCAGTACACTTCCAGCTTCCATGGACACGTCTGACAGTTTTGCCTATGTCAAGTTTGTCAGTGACCCCAATGGAAATGCAGCTGGCTTCAGTCTGTCATTTGAAGCCAGTGTTGAAGGTACGATCATTTTCAAAAGATAATAAGAAAAGGATCATTGTTTAGTAGGGGTGTAAAGGTATTTGTATTATTTGTATTTGCTTTTAAGCCACCTCTTGACATTAATACTGACAGGGCCAAAAACATCACAGAAGCAATTGGCATATCAGCGGTCTATGCACCCATATGCTGTAGTAGAGTTCAAGTATTTATTAAAGGTGCTTGAGCCATGCTACAGTGTCCCATCCTGTGCGCACATCAGCCAGTCTGTGGTCCCTGCCATTTACAAGTGTGCATGGAGCATGAGCTGTCTACATAAAATAAATAGAATAGAACATAAAACAAATGTATTATACATTTGTTTTATTCTATTTATTTTTTACTTTTATAACAAGAGATAGTTTTTGATTTTGCAGTCAATTGATGTATGTTCCAAATAAATGAAAAAAAGGTAGTCTTTTATATGTGATTTAAAAAATAAAAAAAAATCCTGTTGTACCGAACCGTGACCTCCATACCGAGGTACATACCAAACCTTGACTTGTGTGTAGCGTAATACACCCCTATCGTTTAGGTATCATAAACTATATAATATTTACACAATATTTACACATGTACAGTATATGTGAGCATGAGAGCTGAAGTCAGAATGACATTTAGCAGCTAACTGCTGTTTCCCCAAGCTTAACTTATTAGTGATATGTCAGTCGCGAATGATCCGGTTCTGAGAGCCGGCTCTTTGAAGCTCCTCGTTGGGAGGCGATTTAGGGAGCGATTTTTTTTTTCCACTTAGGTGCCTCACTCTCTCGTCTCTCCCGTGTGTCGTACGTGTGCTCTGCAGATGCTGCAGAGCCGATGTGTTTTTTTTCCTTCTGTGCCTCACTGTCTCCTCTCCCTGACACTCTCCCTCGTGCCGTGCCGTGCCAAAATAATTCTCCACTTTTTTTGTGTGAAAGCCACACGTAATTGGTCAAGATGTATAGCAGCATCCACGGCAGAGGTGACAGACACAGACACACACAGTGGTCGCGGAGGACAAACACGACAGGAGGGAGACGAGAGACCAAGAGAAAACGACAAACGGTTTCAGGCAGTTTTGCATTATTTTGGGTGATAAATTAATTAAATAGTACGTTTTATTTATATAGCACATTTTTACACAGCATGCACTGACCAAAATGCTTCACAATGTCAAAAAAAATATATATAATAACATTTAAAAATATAAAATAATAATAACAATAATAATAACAGCAATAATAATACTAATACTAATTAACTAATAATAATGCATAAAACCAATTAATAAAATGTGAGGAGCCGTTTGGGAGCCAAAAGAGCTGGCTCCTTATAGTAAGCAGAGCCAAAAGAACTGGCTCTCCAAAAAGAGCTGAAATTCCCATCACTATAACTTATAACTCATTACAATCTCTCACGGAGGGTTTCATCTATTAAAAAAAAAATAAAATAAAAAAATACAAAAGTAATAATAATAATAATAAGGGGTGCACTATCCATAAGCGATAGCTTCAGGACCCCACAAATTTTAAGCTTTCATAATTTTAACAGTAGGACAATGATTTATTTGTCAGTATTTAAAACTACATGTATCATCAAGTTTTACAATGCATAATTTTTTTTTAACCTATCTATGAAATCTATCCAAGCTCTCATTTTGTGTTCATAAAAAAAGTGTCAGTCCTGGATGTAAGTAGATCTCAAAATGATTAGAATAAATTTTTAAATGACTGTTTAAGTGCTTTTTGCTGATACTGGTATATAGATATATATATATATATATAAGACCTGATATAAACCACAACCCTTTCTGTGTATTTTTATCCGGTAAATGTACTAATTATAATAATCTAATAATTATATTTTCTAATGTCCATGATAATTATTTGTAATTAAATGCTACATTTTATACATGGTAATTTGGGTAGCATTTTGATTTTTTTCACTTTTTTTTCTCTATATTGCACTGAGAAAAATATTTTTTTTCCCTCTCCACTTACTGTAGTCTGTGGAGGACAGCTGAATGCTCCCTCAGGAACTATCTCCTCTCCCAATTACCCCAACTTGTACCCACACAGTCGGGTGTGTCGCTGGGAGCTCATGGTGTTACCAGGCCGCCGGGTAACACTCACCATCAATGATCTGCGGCTAGAAGATTCTGGTACCTGTGTATTTGACTACATTGATGTGAGTCCATCTGCCAATATTCCCCTTCATGTCATTGTCCTTTCCAGTTTAATTTGTTCTTAATTTTCTATCTTTAACTGAATTGTAAATAAACTGCAGACATCTCATTTGTATTACAACTTAATTCCATTTAATTCCAATTATATTCAAACGGTGTCAGAGGAATCATCAGCAGATATCTCAAAAGTTGTGTAAAAACCACTTTGTGTAATGGATAAACATCTGTTTTTTAATGGTGTTGGACTGGAATTCCTCTTTACCGTTCTTACCGCTGTTACTTCCATAGACATATATACATAGACGCCTCATTGAGCAGATTGGTCCCTTGAAGCGATACGTTAACCCGTCCACCATATTAGATGCGGCAGATCTGCCTGTAAACTAATACATGGAAAAGGGTTGCGCTCTACTTTGCCACATCCAAAATGGTGGCGACGTCGACGTACAATTCAGCACCCAATGCGGCGTCTACATATATATGTCTATGGTTACTTGGGCGACGCCCCCTGACTGTGGTAGCCATGATTAACTAATATTGATCCATATATAAAGCGCATTATATTTTATATTATAAGGCTGGATGTCGGCTTTTGAGAAGATTGAAGGCTTTTAGGTGCGCCCTATAGTGTGGAAAATACGGTATTACCTACATCTGCAGAAGACCTGATCTTGGGCAGTCTTTCTACAGACCTCATCTTAGTGATAAACCCTGTGTCTGCTAGATCCTGAACGGGTTGGCGGTTGATGCCCCTCTCCTTCAGCGATTCTGTGGTACAGTACCAGCAGGCACCCAGGTGCGCTCCTCCAGCAACACCATGGCCATTGTGTTTCGCACTGATACTTCTGTGTCAAATGGTGGTTTTATGGCTTCTTACTCCTCTGAGGAGCCTGCAGGTAAGCTCCCTTTGACAAAAGCTTAAATTAAAATACCATTTACAGTATAACATATTTAAGATAATTAGTCAACTTAACAGCACTGCCTACTTGTGGCAACTGTAATGAGAAAGTTATCAGAAGAATGCATGTAGATTATCTGAATCTATCTATCTATCTATCTATCTATCTATCTATCTATCTATCTATCTATCTATCTATATATATATATATATATATATATATATATATATATATATATATATATATATATATATATATATGATAGTTAGCCAGTTAGTCATTTTGTAAAGACCTAAGACCTTATCGCTGCTGCAAAGGATTTATTCATTACATTCATTCATTCATTCATTCATTCATTCATTCATTCATTCATTCATTCATTCATTCAAGTTCATTAACAGTTACCAGCATCAGAAATCCACGGTTAACAGCACCTCAGATTAAATCTTACATAAATGCTTCCCAGAGAACTAGCAGACACATCACAGCATCATCTGTTCAAAAGAGTCTGTGTGAATCAGCCCTTTGTGGTCAATTGCTGCAAAGAAACTATGACTAAGGAAAACCAGAAAGAAAAGAAAATTACTCTGACCAAGAAAAAGAAGAAATGGACATTTAAACAGTGGAGACGTGCCATTCCATCTTTGTGTTATTGGGACCATCATTTGTTCAACAGGACAATGATGCCAAACACAACTCCAAAGTGACAGAGATGAGTCGGACTACAGAACGAACAGCTGTCATTAAGTTGTCAGCATATATGGAAACCCCTTCTGTTGGAAAATCACTCTAGGTGACAACTTTATGAAGACATCAAGAGTGTGCAAAACAGTCATCAAAACAAAATCTGGCTACTAAAATATTAAACATATTTAAATGAAAGAAACACATTTTCTCATTTCCCCTCTTAAAAAATAATGGTTGTGTCTAAAATAATGCAAGCACTAATGTCTTCAATCTTTTTCAGCCCAAGGGCCCAGTCCAAAATATCCTTCAAGTTCAGTTTCCATTGTTAACACTTTCAGTTTTTACTATTCTCTGCCATTCCTTATCATTACCTCAATTAAGTAAGTATTTAAGAAGTCTTTAGGATTTGGGATAAGTGTTTTAGTATTATATTTATATTATTTCTTATTATATTTTAAACAAATCTAAGTGACAAGGGTGGCTCTGCTTCTCCCTAATATACTCATATGTTGGCTCGGGCCTATTTAACTTGCATGACCTCTGCTGTTGATTGACAACAGATTTGCAGTTTTTGAGTTAGCCTGCAGACCTCCCAAACAAACCCAGTTACAAGGTTTGTTAACAGTTCTAATGGTCATAGTGATGCTCAGTATGGAGTATGCATTTTGTGCTGCTGATGAATTGTATTATGTTATTTAGAGAGGTATTTCTAATATTTACTCAACTCCTATTGTCATAAATGTGGTGTTTGTGTTCTGAGAGCGTGTCTGCCTCTCATTGTGTCCCTACTTTTTCATGCATTTTGGTAGAATGTGGTGGAGTCCTGAACAACCCAGCTGGTGGGAACATTACCTCCCCTGGGTACCTAGTGTCTAACTACAGTAACAACCTCAACTGTGAGTGGCTCATCCAGAACCCACAACACATCAATTCCTCTATTGTGGTGTTGATAGAAGACCTGCACTTGGAGAACCACCAGACCTGTGAGTCAGACTACCTCCAGTTTCGATTAGGTGAGTACCAAAAGAAGAGCACTGGCTTTATGGTAAATGGACTGTTCTTATATAGCGCCTTTCTAGTCTCCCGACCACTCAAAGCGCTCTACACTACATATCTCATTCACCCCATTCACACAGATTCATACACTGATGGCATTGGCTACCGTGCAAGGTGCCAACTGCTCATCAGTTTAGGGATCTAAGCATTCATACACATTCATACACCGATGGCACAGCCTTCGGGAGCAACTTGGAGTTCAGTATCTTGCCCAAGGACACTTCGGCATGCAGACTAGAGGAACCGCCAATCATCTGATTAGTGGACGACCCGCTCTGCCTGTGAGCCACAGGTGAACTGAACAAAGTGACCACATGTGTACACACACAAATTGGTTTAGGTTTGTCCATGATGTAGTATACTGTAGTGTCTATGTTATATGCTATAGCAACCTATAGTAAAAATGATTTTGATTCCTGAACAAAGCTTTTTCCAATACCAATTTTATAAAATAATTTTTTTACAAAATAAAAATAAAACACTATGATTATGCTTGTTCAAAGACCTGGGGCCAGCTGGAGAAACTCAGTATAATACAGTATTTTGTATTTATTATGTATTTATAAAAAAATATAAATAAGTTAATGTTTTGTTTTCTTCAATGATCCCAAGACAGATAAATAAAGAGAGATACAGATGCACAGCAGCAGCAAAACATTAACCAACTATAAACAGTAATGGAGATATGGTAACAATAATGACAGTAATAATATATGTAGTGGACGTCATGCAGGATCACAGCAGCAGTCACGATTCCGTCGACAAATTACTGATCCAGGACTTTAACTATCAGACTAACCCTAACCCTAAACCCACCGCCACCTGTTCTGGCGTCCGTACCCTCTCACTTATGGCATCTTCCTGGCCAGTTGCCATGCAACAACCGTCGCAGAAGACCAGGAAAGAGAGGTGGAGTGATATGCCGGCTGAAAGCTCACCTGGCCTCATTCTCCACATACAATGCTCGCCATCCAAATCAAATCAATTTTATTTGTATAGCCCAAAGTCACAAAGTACATTTGCCTCGGAGGGCTTTACAATCTGTACAGGGAGTGACACCCTCTGTCCTTAGACCCTCGGTTCACTGTTTGGTCTCACCAGCGACTATGCTGGATACGACATCCAAGGCTCCGTGGATTACTCCTACTGATGGCTGCTGCCAGCCGTACCGGAGGCCGGGTGCCCACCTCCCTGCCGCCGACCCGTGAGGATTCGTAGATGGGGCCGTGCGCTGGAGAATCTCCGTCTGGTTAACCGGGCCTCCCAACAGACGGACCGGCGTCTGGTTTGCATGGCTCTCATCAACACCAGATCCGTTCTGAATAAGACTTTTATTCTAAACGACTTTTTTATTTCGCATTCTTTGGATTTCCTCCTGCTGACTGAAACCAGGTGAAAACAGCGCGTTCTCTGAGCTCCTCCCACCCAGCTGTTCTTTCTGCAGCTCCCCGCGAGTGGGGCTTGCTGCTCTGTTTAATGACAATTTTAAATGTCGGCTTCTTCCCACAGGTACATACTCCTCGTTTGAACTGCAATTGTTTGCCGTGGAGTTTGCAAGTCCCGTGTTGTGTGCAGTTGTCTATTGCCCTTCATAATATAATAAGGGCTTTATTCATGAGTTCACTGAATTTCTTGCTGACATTCTCCCAAAATATGACAAGATCCTGATATGTGGGGATTTTAATGTTCACGATTGTTGCCCATCTGACCAATTCGCCACTGACTTCAAAAGCCTGTTGGCAACTTTTATTTTGATGCAATCCATCAATAAACCAACGCACCATCTTGGACACACATTGAACCTTGTTATTTCCTTTGGGCTCTCAATTTCCATTAAAGATCTTTCCTGAGACTGCAATCTCAGATCATCTCCCCATTGTGTTCGAAGTGATAGCCCTCCAACCAGTCAGTAAACCTCATGCTCCATCGTATCATCACCCCCTCCATAGCCGATGAATTCCTGCTGCCTTTAATGACTTACAGTTTTTTCCCTTGAACGGCTTGGCTTCCCCCGCTCTGTCCTGATGATATTCTCTACTCCTTTTACTCTACCTGTGCCAGGATTCTCGACTCTATTGCCCCTTTTAGGACGAAAATCTGCCAAGCCAAGAACGGACCCCTGGTTGAACGACACCACCCGTGCTATCAGGCAACGTTGCAGGCAGGCAGAACACAGATTGAAGAAGGACAAACTGCATGTGTCTCTGGAAATATAGGGACTGTCTCTCTGATTATTAGAGAGCTGTACGTGATGCGAAATGTCAGTATCTCTCTAATATTATTTCTAGCAGCAGTCATTGTTATTTGCTACAATTAACACCGTTGTTAATCCATGCACTTCTGCTGTGACTGATGTATCAATAGGCACCTGTGAGAATTGTCTTCATTATTTTGTTGACAAAGTGGATTCTGTCAGAAAAGACACTAATGTAAGCGTCATTACGAGTACTAATAAGTAGTAATAAGTAATAAGTAGCTCGTCCTGTTGTGTTTGATCAGTTTGAGCTGGTTTCCCTCTCTTCTCTCCGTGACATAGTGAAATCTCTGAAACCTACAACTTGCCTATTGGATATTGTCCCTGCCAAATTTTTAAAAATGTTTTTTATTACTTTGGGGCCCAGTGTCCTGTTTTTTATTACCTCATGCCTTAGATTAGGAACTGTCCCAGCTGCCTTTAAACATGCTGTGGTCAGGCCTCTTCTTAAAAAGCCTAATCTTAACCCCTCAGTGTTATCAAATTTTAGACTTGTCTCCAATCTGCCCTTTCTTTCGAAGGTTTTAGAAAAAGTTGTTTTTAATACAAATACAGTCCTTTCTTGAGGATAACTGAGAAGTTCCAATCTGGGTTTAGATCTCGTCACAGCACAGAGTCTGCACTGTTAAAGGTGCACAATGACATTGCTCTGTCCGTGGATGCCAGATGCCCTGTGGTCCTAGTGCTTCTTGACCTCACAGCAGCCTTTGACACGTTGGACCACGCAGTCCTCCTGTCACGCCTAAATAATTATGTTGGCATCCACGGCACTGCATTGAAGTGGTTTATGTCATACTTATCCAGTAGAATCTTCTCTGTTATGGTTGGTGACCTGTCCTCTTCCATTGCCCCTCTCTCCTCTGGAGTTCCACAAGGATCTATTCTTGGCCCTTATGCTCTTGTCATTGTACATGTTACCACTTGGGTCAATTATAGCCAGGCACAACCTTTCTTTTCACTGTTATGCTGACGATTTTCAAATATATCTGCCAGTAAAGCCAAATAGTAATGGACAATGTTCTTTGTTTGACTGCATTACTGATATTAAGCAGTGGACGACAAAACTGAATGTATTGTGTTTGGGGATACTGTGACAGCTGGCTTCGACACCCTGTCTACTAAGCTGAGTTCAACCGTCAGAAAGCTGGGAGTGACAGTCATCTCAGGTTTGACAAACAAATTAACGAGTTACTTCCAGTTGCGCCTCTTGGCCAAAGTTAAAATGTTTTTAAGCCGTCATGACCTTGAGAAAGCCATCCATGTCTTAATAAGCTCAAGGTTAGACTACTGCAATGCACTTGTCTTATGTCGGCGTCTCCCAGTCTTCCCTCAGTCGACTTCAACTTGTGCAAAATGCCGCCGCCCGTCTTTTAACCAACACCAACAGTCGTGCGCATATCACTCCTGTTCTTAACTCCCTTCATTGGCTTCCTGTTCTTTATAGAATTGATTTTAAAACGTTTTTAAAGCTCTAAACGGCCTCGGCCCTTCGTATTTACTTGAGCTTTTAACTGTCTGCAATCCTGGTAGAGCTCTGAGGTCTCAACTTTTGTTGGAAGTGCCCAGGTCAAAATATAAGCCTTTTCCGTCGCCGCCCCCAGGCTCTGGAATAAGCTCCCTGTCTAGATGCGTCTTGTTTCCGATCTGTGGAGTCGTGTTGATGATCAGGAAAATCAAGGAAGACGTAAATCATGAGGCTGATAGGAAAAAAAAGAACTGAAAAGCAAGAAAAAAAAACTATACAGACTAGAACTGTAAAGAAGATACTGAATGAAGGATTGCGGCTACTGGGGGAGGAGTACGAGATCGAGAGGAGCCACAGAAGTGGGGGGCCACAACCAGGTAATAATTACCCACCGCGGGTGATACTGGTGAAATTTCTACGTTACACGGCCCGCCAGAAAATTTTAATGGCTGTAAAAAAGGAGAGAGGGATACAATGGGAGGACTGCACACTCTCCTTCTATGAAGATATGACCAAGGAGCACGCAGATCAGCAAAGGCGGTCCTCCCAAGTAATGAAGGCTCTATGGGCAGGTGAAACAGACACTGGCACACCAGGCAATCCTGAGATTTACATGGAAGGGGGAGACGCTGAGGTTTACCGAGCCGAAGAAGGCTTTGTCCGGGAAAATATCCAAAACACAGAGAACGACTGACTGTATGATATGAACATGTGGGAGAGCGAAACTTTATTTTGAAGATACAGCTGCGACGCGGACCCTCGGGCACTGCTGTAACCAGACAGTTGGCTAGAAGAGCAGGAGGGACCGTCTCTAGGACCTACACGGACCAGAATCACATCAGGCCTAAGGCTTAATACAATGTTGTCTTTAAAGACAGTGTTTTTTGACTTATTGTTATTGTGTATTGCGTATTGGAGGTGTTCTTAATCTTACTTTCATGGTGGCAGGAGTAAGGCATTAATGTGTATTGAAGAAGTGAAAGGCACAGATATTGCGTATATTTAGGAAACACATTTCAGAGACCAAGATGAAGCTATAAAAATGAAACGGCATTGGATTGGTCACTTATTAATGGAGTTAAAATAGTACTTTGCAACTTATATGCTCCAAACAAAGAAAACACATCCTTTTTTCATGAGGTCAATAAAATACTAGGAGGTGTAGATGGTCAGATTATCTTGGGGGGATTTTTTAATGAAACATTAGATGATCATCTGGATTGCAGCAAAGTCAGAATAGGTACATCCTCCAGAGACAAAACAACATTAGACATCCTACGGAGGGAATTGGGTTTGATAGATATCTGGAGGTTCATAAATCAGAGAGAACGGCAATATACTTTTTATTCCCATTCTCACAGATCTTATTAATGAATAGATTTTTTTCTGGTTGCTGGCTCACTTGTCGTTTTTGTGGTAGACTGCAATATAGGAGTTATAGCAATGACAGATCATGCACCCATTGAATTACGTATAGATTTGCGTTCTGATAAAGGTAAAGTTCGAAGATGGAGACTAAATACTAGTCTGCTACAAAACTTGGTGGGGATAATAAGGTATTTTCAGACATTAACAAGGGGACAACAGAAAGACTGGCTACTGTTTGGGATGCACTCAAGGCGTTTATCAGGGGGAAATGTGTAGCTTATAGCTCATGGAAGAAAAAGGATAATAAAAAAAAACAACAATTGGAAGAGGAAATAGGTAAATTAGAGAAGCATTTATGATGCAATAGGATGAAAAAGGTTTCAGGAAACCAAACATGTAACTCAACTAAACTTGAGTTACATGAAATATACTATAAAAAGCAGAGTATTCACTGAAGTATCTCACTGAAGTTAGAACTGCAATTAAGAGTATGAAAACCAGGAAGTCACCTGGTGTAGATGGCTTCCTAGTGGAATACTATAAGAAATATGTTGATATTCTTTGCCCATTTCTCACAGACGCAAGAAGCATTTCAATATGGTTCAATCCCAGAAAGTTTTAATGAGGCCATTATATCATTAATACAGAAAAAAGACAAGGATTCGACGGACCAGCTAACTATAGACCCATAATCCTAATAAATGCTGACTGCAAAATATTATCCAAGACACTAGCAATAAGATTAGATGAGGTTTTACCCAACATATTCACAAAGGTCAAGTGGGATTTACAAAACATAGATCATCAGCTGATAACATGAGGAGATTATTACACTTAATTTGGATGAATAGAAAGAACCCCCACCCTGTTTCAGCCATATCACTCGATGCGCAGAAAGATTTTGATAGGGTGAAATGGGATTTTTTATTTGCTTCTCTCTCAAAATTTGGGTTTGGGGATAGTTTTTGCAGATGGATCTTATACTCAAACCCTAAAGCTGCTGTCTTTACTAATTGAATAATATAATAAAACAACAATTAGTAAGATATGACAAAATGAAAAAACTATTTCTTTGGGATGGGAAAAAACCTTGAATTTGTATAGATAAATTATGTGAGTCAAAGAGGAAAGGGGGTCTGTCATTACCGAACATAAAATATAGTGTTGCCTTTGAGATGTCCAAGCTTACAATACACTGGGATGAAACTGGTGCTGGTCTGGACTGGGTCCTGATTGAGCGGAAACTCACTTCCTTCCTTTAAACCCATCGAGGCACTTGCACAAATAGTCAAACATGAGAAAAATAAACACTATTCTAGAGCATTCGAAAATGGTTTGGTGAGAGGTATATAGAGATGTTTGTCAGTATATTCAAAAATATGTACCTGTAGGGCATAATCCAAAAATAAAGATAATTAAACAGACTATCTATTGGGCTCATTGGTTAAGAAAAGATATTAGAATTATAGATGATTTATTTGAAAATGGTAATTTTCTTTAATATACCTAATGACTTGTGCACAGACAATTTTGAGGTGTTGGAAGGAGCCTCGAGCTCCCACACTGAATATGTGGAGAACCCAGATGATGGACTATTGCATGTGAGAAAATGCTGGGGAGATTAAATAGTGAAAATTATATGACACAGTGGGACAGTTTTAGTAAATGTATATTGAACAGCTAAACCATATATGTATATTCTTAATGGTTTTGTATTGATATGTTTAAGGCCATACACTCCGCCTGAATAATGGACAAACCCTCACGTCCAAATGTATGTTATTTATAGAACTGCCTACTTACCTGCCTATGTTTGTTCTTTTTGGTTGTTTTTCATTTTCGTTACCCTCCTTTTCTGTCTGTTTTACTTGTTCGTATGTATGGTTGTTTGTTTCCTGTTTATAATTATGGAAAATAATAAAAAAACTCTAAATAAAAAAAAACAGATTCTTTATGGTGGAGCAGGAGGCCAAAGTGATCTGTTCTGCCTCCCAGGCAGATTTACGTGCACACAAGGTGCGCCAGCAAATTAACGGCCCACATGATTCCCCCTTCGCTCAGAGACTGGACTTGGGCTGGACGGTGGTAGGGAAGGTGTGCCTTGGACATGCCCACAGGCCCAGGGTGAGCGCCTTCAAGACCCACGTTTTGGAGAAGGGACGCCCTTCTTTCTTGTCACCTTGTGGTAACTTTATCGACCTGAAAGAGAAAGTGTGCCACGGCGGGGAGCAACCGTGCGGTTTCACCCACAAGTCCAGCTCAGAAAGAGCCACAGAGCATCTCTTGGGTCAGAACCTGTTCCAAACAACAGAAAACGACAATAAGGTTGCTCAGTCCATTGAAGACGGAGTCTTTCTAAAGATCATGGACTCAGAGGTGTACAGAGACGACAAGAACAACTGGGTTGCCCCTTTGCCCTTCAAGGTTCCGCGAAGGCGACTCCCAAGCAGGCACTCAATCGCCTTTCCTCACTTTGTCGGGCCTTGAACAGGAAACCTGTGATGAAACAGCAGTTCCTCGACTTCATGGCAAAAGTGATTGCAGATGATCATGCCGAACCAGCCCCTCCCCTGACACAAGACGAGGAGTGCTGGTACCTCCCAACATTTGGAGTTTATCACCCTCGAAAGCCCAATCAAATTCGAGTGGTTTTCGACTCCAGTGCACAGGAAGGCGGCGTCTCCCTCAACAACGTGCTGTTGACAGGCCCGGACCTCAACAATAGCCTGCTGGGAGTCCTGATTCGCTTCCGAAAGGAGCTCGTGGCAGTCATGGCAGACATCCAGAGAATGTTCCACTGCTTTCTGGTTAGAGAGGACCACCGGAACTTTTTGAGGTTCTTGTGGTACAGGGATAACGACCCGACAAAAGACATCATCGAGTACCGGATGAAGGTGCACGTTTTTGGCAATAGTCCTTCGCCTTCCATCGCCATCTATGGGTTGAGGCTTGCAGCCAAAGAGGGCGAACGCGAACATGGCACAGACACACGAAGGTTCGTAGAGAGACACTTCTACGTGGACGACGGGCTCATGTCCTTGCCCAGTGACACGGAGGCCATCAGCCTTCTCAAGAGGACGCAAGCATCTCTCGCCGAGTCAAACCTTCGACTCCACAAGATCGTCTCCAACAGCCCAGCTGTGATGAAGGCTTTCCCACCAGAGGATCATGCTGTAGGCATACAGGATCTAGACCTGAGTGAGGAGAGCACGGTTTTGCAGCGGAGTCTTGGGTTGTGTTGGGAGATAGCTAGCGATGCCTTTACCTTCCAAGTGTCATTAGGTGACAAGCCGTTCACCCGGCGTGGTGTCCTGTCCATCATCAACAGTGTCTTTGATCCTCTCGGTCTGGCCTCTCCAGTCACTATCCAAGGAAGAGCTCTACTACGGGAACTTACCTGTGACACTTCTGATTGGGACGCTCCACTCCCAGAGGGGAAAAGAAGTGAATGGGTAACCTGGAGAGACTCACTCCTCGAGCTGAAAGAGCTGTACATCCCGCGTACTTACACACCAGATTCCCTTACTAACGCACAACGACTGGAATTGTGTGTGTTTTCTGATGCCTCCACCATGGCTATTGGTGCAGTTGCTTACCTTAGAGCCATTGATGAAGACGGGAACAGCAACATTGGCTTTGTCCTAGGGAAAGCCAAGTTAGCTCCTCAGTGTAAGCCTACCATCCCTCGCCTCGAGCTCTGTGGCGCTGTTCTAGCAGTAGAAATGGCAGAGCTCATCCTCGACGAGATGGACCTCAAGATCGACGCAGTCAAGTTTTACTGCGATAGCAAAGTGGTTTTAGGGTACATACATAACGAGGTGAAGCGCTTCTACGTGTATGTACATAACAGAGTGCAGCGGATACGTCAATCGACCAAGCCAGAGCAGTGGCTCTATGTACCGACAGAGCACAATCCGGCTGATCACGCATCCAGGGCAGTCTCTGCATCAAACCTTGCGAAAACTACCTGGTTCAGTGGACCAGCTTTCCTTCGTAGACCATACGATGGCCTGCAAGCGGAACCTGAGACCTTCGAACTCATCAGTCCTGAACTTGATGTCGAGGTGCGACCTGAAGTGTCAAGCTTCCACACACAGGTCCAAGTGCAATCCCTCACGACAGATTGCTTCAAGCGCTTTTCTACTTGGGAGTCACTAGTGAGAGCTGTCGCCTTGCTCGTCCACATAGTCCGGTGTTACAAGTTTAAGGACTATGCAAAGGGATGTAAAGGCTGGCATTGGTGTGAACAACCTCGCACACCTGACGAGCGTTCGCAAGCCATGAATGTTATCATACAGGCAGTCCAAAGAGACGTTTTCCCAGCAGAGTTCTCTGCTCTGACTGACGGCGAGGCTCTGCCCAAAAAAAGCCCACTCTTTTCGCTCAGTCCAGTGTTGGAAAAAGGCCTCTTGAGAATTGGAGGCAGACTCACACATGCCCCATTGGAGCATGCCGGGAAGAACCCCCTAGTTCTACCTAAGCGCAACCACGTTTCCACCCTGTTAGTGTCCTACCACCACAAGCAGGTAAAACACTAGGGGCGCCATTTCACTGAAGGTGCTGTAAGATCTTCAGGCCTATGGATCATCGGATGCAAAAGGCTCGTCAGCTCCGTCATACATGAGTGTGTCACCTGTCGGAAGCTCCGAGGCAAGAGGGAAGAGCAAACCATGGCAGATCTGCCACCCGAGCGCCTCAGCACATCTCCACCCTTCAGTTATGTTGGCCTGGATGTGTTTGGGCCGTGGAAGGTCACCGCGAGGCGCACTAGAGGGGGGCACGCCGAAAGCAAACGATGGGCAATACCGTTTACCTGCATGAGCACTAGAGCAGTGCATATCGAGGTAATCGAGTCCATGGACACCTCTAGTTGCATCAACGCCTTGAGGCGATTCTTTGCAATCCGTGGACCTGCGAAGCAACTAAGGTCTGATTGCGGGACGAATTTTCATTGCCGCCAGCAAGGAACTCGGACTGACGAAACAACAACAAGGGCCCAGTATCCAGAGATACTTGAGTGACCAAGGTTGCTCTTGGGAGTTCAATCCACCCTACTCATCGCACATGGGAGGCTCTTGGGAACGGATGATCGGTGTAGCCCGCCAGATCTTCGACTCCATACTGCTACAGGAGCACGTCCATCTCTCCCATGAGGTCCTATGCACTTACATGTGTGAAGTTTCTGCAATCATCAACGGCAGACCCCTTACTCCAGTATCCACCGATCCAGACGCTCCTTTCTTGTTGACTCCAGCGATGCTGCTCACACAAAAGGGTGCTGTGCCTCCTCCACCTGGAGAGTTTTCAGACAAGGATCTCCATCAGAGCCAGTGGTGCAAGCGCTCGCGAGCACATTTTGGACCCGATGGAGACGGGAGTACCTCCCTACGCTACAAAGCTGTCGCAAGTGGGTTGGGGAACGCTGCAACCTGCAACAAGGCAATGTAGTGCTGTTAAAAGACAGCCAAGCTGCAAGAAACGAGTGGCCCCTGGCACTGGTCACAGCGACCTATCCAAGCCAGGATGGAAAGGTACGAAAGGTCGAAGTGAAGACTGCAACTCAAGGGACACCAAAGACATTCCTGAGACCCGTCTCAGCAGTTATTCTTCTGCTTTCCAAAGAGGACTAACTTAGCATGTGAATAGTACGGATGATAGTGGCGTCATGACGCCAGGCGGGGAGTGTTCCAAGTTTTTGGCGTTTTAGCGCCTCCTGTGTAATGTGGTCAAATGCGGTATCGCAACATGTTCGAAGTTAGGGAACCAGGAAGTAGTTTTGACACACGCTCCTATTAGTTCATGGGGAGAAAGCAGAAAATGCGTCCGTCTTCTCATCACTCGCAATCCTTTTGATTTGAGCTGTAAGCAGCATTGTCTGTAAGTAAGATGTATTATTTACAAGATAATGTCTCAGTTTTTACTTATATTGACAGAAATGTTCGTGTTGCTAAATAATTATTTAGATGTTTGTTTGTTAGCATCGCTTAGCTTGTTGTGCTCATTGTATGCAACCAGGATATTGAAAATACATGTATGTTGTTAATTCATGTCAATTTCGTTTATAGTTAATAATGCATTTTATACATATTTCTTTTATTATTTCAGTTTTACACCTTGTGTGACAACAAGAGTCCTTATTAAAACCTGGAGCTAAGACGCTATATCCTGACTCTCGTGTCAGTCATTCAGGGAGTTTGGCTGGCTGTCTACTTTTGGTTAAGAACACCATGAGGAGGGCAGTACATGATCTCTAGCAAGAGAGTTTCTGAGGTGTTTGGGTCCAATTACACAAACTTAAGTTTTGTCTGAATTTAACATCAGAAAATTGTATGTCATCCAACGTTTTCTATCGTTAAGGCATGCTTGAAGTTTAGTTAACTGATTCATTATTGTATTCACATTCATTACCAAAGTAGAAGTATAGAAACTAGGGTTTGAAAGACTTCTGTAGAAGTTGAAGTATCAACTGAAGCTTTTTACTCAAGTAGAAGTGTAAAAGTACTGGCCTCAAAACTACTTAAAGTAAAAGTAATGTAAAGAAGAAAAAACTGCCATCAAATGTTATAGGCCCCACACCACAGTGGCCTGTAGTGCTCTAAACGAGCCTCATATATACTCGATAAAAATGAATGCATTTTAGTATAATACAAATACACTGAAGAACCATACTATATATGTGTACTACTGAACACATGGAGCGGAAGTTATGATGACTAGTTATATGCCTAGTATAGTATTGTAATGGTATACTGTACTTGCTATGCTAGGGCAGCACTATACAGTAGAGTGCTGTCGAAATGAACGATTAGTCCAAGTGAATAATCAAAAAATAATAATTCTGATAAAAAAACAACAAAACAACTCAGATTTTTCTTGAGTTCTTGTTGAGTCTCTGCCACGGACATTTTCACACTAGGCTACATAAAGTCAGTCGACAGTCAGTCAGCTCCTTGCTTGCGTGTTAGATGATTTGTAATGTGCAGGGGCGATGCATCACGTACAAACCAATAGTGTGTCGGAATGGTATATGTTTATATATTATATAATTTTTGAAGCTGCAGCAAGTCATATTCCTCATTTGCAATTTGTGAAAGATGTTACAGGTCACATAACTTGACAAAAATAATTTTACAGCCCCACTCCACTCATAACCATGTTCTCTAATGCAGAGATCAAATTTAAATATTTGACCGACACAGTTTTATAGCAGGATGCTTTAAAGAGCTGTTCTGTTCACACTTTTCTTAATTTTTTTTTCAAGATTTTCTCAAGTTCTAATCTTTCAAATAATCAGCCATCTACAGAACTTGTTGTTTTTCTACTTCTTATTCTCATTATTATTATTAGGGCCAAGCACGTGGTGCGAGGCCCTATTGAATTTCGAATGTTTATTTTTTTTAATTCTTTTTTTTCTTCAGTTTCCTAAAAGTAAATCACATTTTCCCATATGTACTCAAAAACTCACAATGATTTGCCTATCCCCCCAAAGTTGGGTGTAAAATTACGCATTTTGGGGGTCTAGCACATGGACATACAAAAAAGGCTGTACAGCGCCACCTAGATGTGTCTAATTGCTTTCAAACTTGGTAGGTGTGTTCATATAGACTTCCTGAGTATCAAAATGATGAATTTTGAGGAAACTGTGGACGTGGCGATCCATAAAAAACATTCAAAAGAAGAAATCGTCAGGAATCACCTGCTGATTGCTTGTGATTCTCAGAAATTCAAGTATTGTGCTTTCATATACATTCACAGAGCTGTCTGAAACTTCTTGTGGTTGTTAAGACCAATATTATGCAATATTTGGCTACATAATTATTTAGGTGGCGATGCGAAGTGCTCTATAGCGCCCCCTTGAATTTTTCTTTGAGGCAACCCGCCACAGTTTTGGACACAGTTACGAAATTGTAGAACATGGCAAGACCTACAAAAAAGTCTCTTGGAGCAATGGGCTACAATGAACAGGAAGCGAGATATTTAAGAATGAAAATAACCTTTTTAGCTATTTCGGGCTGGTTGAGAAGGGGTCATGTTATACAAACTCCTCCTAGGGATTTGATCCAATTCACTTCAAACTTGGTAGGTGTGTTCATATAGACTTCCTGAGTAAAAGTGATCAAAATGATGACTTTTGAGGAAACAGTGTGGGTCCATAAAAAGATTCAAAGAAGAAATAGTCAGGAAGCACCTTCTCAGAGCTGTCTGAAACTTCTTTTGTTTTTTACGACCGATATTATAAAGACCGATATTATGCACATTTTGACATGCACACATGTGCGAAGGCCAGACCATCGCTGCTTGCAGCTTTAATTTATTATTATTGAGTGTGCCTGAAAGCGCACACAATATGTTATCCACCGCGCTTATTCTTCTTATTATTGAGTGTGCCTGAAAGCGCACACTATATGTTATCCACCGCGCTTATTGAGTGTGCCTGAAAGCACACACTATATGTTATCCACAGCGCTTATTGAGTGTGCCTGAAAGCGTACACTATATGTTATCCACCGCGCTTATTCTTCTTATTTTTGAGTGTGCCTGAAAGCGCACACTATATGTTATCCACCGCGCTTATTCTTATTATCATTGAGTGTGCCTGAAAGCGCACACTATATCTTATCCACCGCGCTTATTGAGTGTGCCTGAAAGCGCACACTATATGTTATCCTACATCTTTATTATTGAGTGTGCCTTAAAGCGCACACTATATGTTATCCACCACGCTTATTGAGTGTGCCTGAAAGCGCACACTATATGTTATCCACCGCGCTTATTGAGTGTGCCTGAGTTTTTGACGCACATACACAAAACGGGTATCAAAACGACCGGCTCGGCCGGGAATCGATTGCTATGTCTGTTCTAAGAGATTTGCGTGTTTTTCGCGAATTTATTCGAGAATAACTGAGAAAAATTTCCCATAAAGAATGAATGGGGAGGCCCGAAAAAAAATAAATTTCAACAGACATTTTAAACAATGAACTGCTCTGGCATACTTTCACCGAGAGACTTCATTTAAACTTTAAAACGGAGGTATGCTTGCCTTCTCTTCAGGGATTCACTACACTCATCAACAGCTTTTACCGTTTTTAAACTATCAAGGCTCAAAGTTCAGCAGGTTTCTAGTCAAATTTCACGATTTATACATAGAAACGTAGGAAAATTTGTCTTCTCACTCACATTCGCCTGCTGAAGCTGTCAGCCTTATAGTTTTGGCTTGGTACAGGCTAATTGATCGAGTACCCCCCTCCACAGCCTCATTCACTCCCATGGTTTTTGAGGCAGAGAATTTACCAGAAGGAGCAGGCACACCTGTGCTTTCTCTGACTCCTACGGCCAAAGTTTATACAATTTTCACCTGAAACTTGGCACTGACATTATACACAAGACGAGCATTCTTCTGGTCATTTCAGATTTTGGTTTGAGGCATACCTTATAGTTTTTTTTTGGCCCTCGAGGGGGATCATTCAGAAATATATTGTGCATTTCAGTGAGACAGGCTGCATGGAGCACCTGTGTCTAATTAATCTGACCTGCAGCTCACCCAGGTTGCTTGGCAACCTCACCCTGCTTGAGGGGGGAGGGGCCAGCAGACAGAAGCCGAGCGGCAGCCATTTTTGTAGTTTTTGGCACCTCATTTGAACTCGTCTGTGTAAAATGTGCGCACACACACACACACACACACACACACACACACACACACACACACACAGCAACACAGCAACACACACACACACAGACAGCAACACACACACACACACAGACACACTTTTAGGCTGTAAAGACATGCTATTTGCAAACATTAGCGACCAATGCTAAAATTAATGCTAATTAACATTAGCCATTAGGATGGATGCTGTCTCTCCTAATCAGACCAGGTTTTCCCCAAAAAGGTGTCCAATTATCTATGAAGCCCACATCGTTTGCTGGACACCACCTTGACAGCCATCGGTGGCTTGGCGTAACTGGGTGTCATTGCCACCGTTGTGAATAACATTATTATAATATCTACGTTTATCCTTAGCCAGAAGTTTTAAATTAGACTAGATGTCGCCTGCTCTGGCCCCTGGGATGCGTTTAACTACAGCCCCCGGTGTCTCTAACTTCACGTTTCTCAAAATGGAGCTACCAATGACCAGAGTTGGAATCTCAGCAGGTGTGTCGCTGAGTGGGGAAAATCTGGAGCAGTTGGTGGTGTACTGCAGGCTTCAGTTTGGGGATATCACCCAGTCAGTCGCCCAGCCTCCCGGCTGCTCGGGGACTGCCAGGGGACAGCTAGCTGAAGCTACCTTCGGTGGTACCTCCCTGGCAACAGGGGACTGGCTAACTATCTGAGCTACTAACCATTTGGTGGTGCGATACACTCTAAATCACTGAGCCTCGCCTCCAAAGCAACAAATAAACTACATTTATTACAAGTACCGTTAGCGCTAAAAGAGGACGAGGATTAGCTAAGCATGTGGCACACCGTGCAGGAGAGAGCAGTGGAGGAGAGAGCAGAGAGAAGCCATTGCTATAGCTAGGCTAGTTAATGTGACTAGCAGAAACTGGTAAAACTATTAAAGTGTTACTAAAGTTAAGAGACCTGTTGCACAAAAAGAACAAGTCTAAGGATATTTTAGAGTAATGTATATAATCACTGATGATGAAAAATAAAAACAAAAATCCGGTTAGGTGAGCAGAGCAGAAAGCACCATGGAAGTAACACTGATAACTGGAAGTGACTACACTTACCGTAGTACGTCAGCATCAAGCAACTCACTTTCCAGATTTGGTAAATGGTAAAAAAGAAATAAACACATCATTATTGTCCGGAGCTAATGATGGAAGAAGCTAAGATCTGAGGCACTTGTATCCTCATCATCTCTGTTGAGAGTTGCACATCAGCGCAGAATCAAAATAGCGGTGCATAAGAGCTAATTAGGTGAACCAGAAACAAACATTCATTCACAATAAATCATCTGTATTGTGTGGTATGGTCTAAAGACCATCAAATTAAAATAAGGCATTTCCAAAAAAAATGTATTGTATTGTTTATTACAATTGTTTATTATTTTCTTTTGTTAAAATTTCTACACCTTCCTCAGGTAACTCAGATGGGGAGCTTTTGGCCAAATTTTGCGGGCAGACCATCCCCAGAATTCCCATTGTGGTCTTTACCCCAGAGCTGTGGGTCCATTTCCAGACTGACGCTTCTCAAGGAGACCTGGGTTTTAAGGCCAAGTACTTGTTTTCTGGTAAGACACTGCTGGTTTTGTGCCACCTACTTAGTGTAAAGATAAGATGAGATAGTATTTGTCCAATATAACAGTCATAATGTTACCATCACAGCCCTAACATGAATCATTCTCTCTTTACAGAGTGTGGAGGCTTGCAGACAGGTGAGGGAGGTGTGCTATCCAGTCCTAACTACCCCAACATCTACCCCAGCCCAAGTCGCTGTGCTTGGCTACTAGAAGCACCAGTGGGCCACACTATTACAGTGAGTCTGTGCCATGGCTCGGTGCATTGACTGAACTCACACATACTGTCTGCAGTGTTTTAACCATTGTTGTCATATTTACTTCTATTATGATACCCATGATACATGATACATGATTGTCCTGAAACACAGCCGTAAAAAAAATACAAGGTGTCATTATATATGTCAAAAGCAAGGACAAAATTTCTGATTGGTTGGAGTGAATCTCCCTAAGTTGGCTTTGGACTTTGTAAATAGATTTTATGAATAAGTGGACTATGTTATACATTTCAATTCCTGGGAGAAAAGAATTAGAAACATTGTCCTATTGGCAGTTTGATCCCCTGCAGTCTGCATGTCAACGTGTTCTTGGGTATACTGAACCCCATATTGCTTCCAAAATTGCATCTTTGTGTGAATGTGTATGAATGGTTATTCCTCAAACTGATTAGCAGTTGGCACCTTACATGGCAGCCAATCCCATCAGTGTATGAATGTGTGTGAATGGGTGATAAAATTGCTGGACACCGCCTCGACAGCCAGCGGTGAAATGACAACACGTGGGTATACATGTCATCGGTGGTCACATTGGGCAGGGGTCCAGAGAAAACTACGGAGTCTGACATCGTTTTGGCGTATTCACACACCGATGAAACATTAATTTCAGTGACCTCCGATTGGCGTAACCGGGTGTCATTACCGCCGACGTGAATAACAATCTTACTGTATTTACGTTTATCTTTAGCCAGCAGTTTAAAAAAAATTCGATGTCACCCGCTCTGGTCTAACTATGGCCCCTGGTGTCGCTAACTTTACGTTTCGGACTATGGAGCTGCCAATGACCAGAGTTGGCCTCTCAGCGGGTGTGTCGCTGAGCGGGGAAAATCTGTTTGAAACGTGGAGCGGTTGGTGGTGTACCGTGGGCTTCAGTTTGGGGCTATGCCTCCTTCGAACAGTCACCCAGCCTCCCGGCTGCTCGGGAACTACCGGGGGGCGGATAACTGAAGCTACCTGTGGCTGTACCGCACCGGCTACCGGGGACTGGCTAACTATCTGAGCTACTGACTCTTTGGTGGTGCGGTACCGTGCCTCTAACTCACTGACCCTCGCCTCCAAAGCTACAAATAAACTACATTTATTACAAGTACTGTTATCACTAAAGGAGGACGAGGAGTAACTGAACATGTGGCACACGGGACAGGAGAGAGCTGGAGAGGAGAGAGGAGGAGAGCAGGGAGACGCCATTGCTATGGCTAGGCTAGTTAGTGTGGCTAACAGAAACTGGTGGTTTGTGGTTACTAGAGTTAAGAGACCTGTTTGTGCACTGACAGAACAAGTCAAAAGATAGTGCAGAGATAAGTAGATAGTCGCTGATGTGAGAAATATACAAAAATTTGTTCAGGTGAGCAGAGCAGAGAGCACCGTGGCAACAACACGATACCGGAAGTGACACAATACGTTACCGCAAAGCACGTCGTCGTGCCTCTGTGAAAGTTGAACAGCTCCAAGGTGATGCAGTATCCCCGCTGTCAGATCATCAGGAAAAGCGGCTACATATACCAGTTCTGAAGTGGAACAACCATCAGCCACCTCCTTTACAAGGTTGATATCAAGCTGTATGCCAGGAATGAGTGAGATATCGACTCACTGATCCACTTTACCAGGATCTACAGCAGTGTCATGTCCGAATGACATTCGGGTTAGAGAAGTGTGGTCAAATGGTAACTTAGAGAGGAAAGATGATCAGAACCAAGCGGGTTGAATTACCAGGAGGTCACATTGCAGATGTATAGGACAGCTACAAATACCTTGGGATCCTGCAAGCAAATGGGAACCATGAGGAAGCAGCTAGAAATTCCACAGCCAAGTATCCACACAGGGTGAGGTACAGGTTCTGAATAGTCGGCTGAATGGGAAGAACAAGGTCCGAGCCATCGACATGTATGCACTGCCAGTCATCAGATACCCCACTGGCATAATAAGCTGGCCAAAGATGGAAGCCACAGATATCAAGACATGGAAGCTCTCACAATGCATGGAGTGTTTCACCTCAAATCCAGCACTCTGAGGCTGTACACTAAATGAAGCAAGGGGGGCCAAGGACTGGTGAGCTTCAGAACCACCATCCAGGATGAAACAAACAACATCCTGGAGTACATCAGGAGGAGAAACAAGCCCCTGCATGGCATGTACCACCGACAAATTGAAGAAATCCTACCAATGGCTGGAAAAGGCTGGACTGAAAGACAGCATAGAAGCACTAATCATGGCAGCACAAGAACAGGCACTCAGTACAAGATCAACAGAGAAGGGGGTCTACCACACGAGACAGGACCCGAGATGCAGGCTATGCAAAGGTGCTCCTGAGACAGTTGAGCACACAATAGCAGGATGTAAGATGCTGGCAGATAAAGCATAAATGGAACGCCATAACCAAGTGATTGGCAGAGTGTACAGTAACATCTGCACTGAGTATGAGCTGGAAGACACCTCCTAAGGTGGTTGGAATGACCAGGGGCGCAGATAGTGGGTGTGTCAGGTGTGTCATGACACACCCACTTTTGAATGACCATAGATCCGTCCCACACACTTTTATGTAGCTTAACGTTTTTTTTTTTTTGTTTTTTTTTTTTTAACTTTGTCTTCTTCATATCTTCTGATTCAAGCATCACGAGGAAACCAAAATATGAATTAACATAATATTTGGTTTACTGAGGTGTGTGCTGATGTGCATGCGTTGTGTCTAACAACGCGTACGCATCAAGCAAGTGACTCGTTTGGACTGTGCAGCAAAGAGTGTGGAGTCGTCGTCGACTTTGGTTGCCACGGTTACCAACTGATCACTTGGACAGCTAGCTGCACGTTCAGCACGGAGCTCCGGTGATGTCTGGGCACACGTTTTGCCTACACAGGATCCAGATGTGAAGTAGCAATGGAATGGTAGCTTAGTCAACATGGCTCGCTAGCAGTGCAGTTGTGTCCTGTGGATTAAAATGGAATAATCGCAAGAAGTCATGGTATCAAGACAACGTTTTAAGGTAGGACGTTTGGCTGGCAGCCTGAGGGGGGGGGGGGGGGGGGGGGGGGCGCCTGGGAATGACCAAACCAAGATCCTGTGGGACTTCCAGATCCAGACTGACAAGCTGACGATGGCTAACCAGTCAGACGTCGTGGTGGTGGACAAACAAACAGAAGAAGGCTGTGATGATAGACGTAGCAATTCCGAGTGACAGCAATATCAGCAAGAAGAAACACGAGAAGATTGAGAAATACCAAGAGCTGAAAGAGGACTTAGCGAAGATGTAGTATATGTTAGGTGTGTGTGTGTGGGGGTGTATGTATAGACAAGGATGAAACATTGTTTCACTAAATAGGAATGAAGAGTAACACATGAAAAAAAAGAGCTCCTGCCAAGCCTGACTATTCCAACAGACAGCATTTCCTCTTCACCACTCACACTCACCGGTCACTGGTGACACTGCTGCTCTCCACCATATAAGTGCATGGGTGTCACACACAGGACCATTCTGATCTGTCACATCCGTCACCACTGAGCACAGCGCACATATCCTTTGTCCCTGTTGGCTGTGAACGCACTCCCCACACACTGTCCCACTAACCTATCAAACCCTGGCCAATCAGTACCTAGAATCAGGGGGTGCATCAGGCGGGAGCTAACTGCAGCCTTCACACTATGCTTTTTACCCTTAAACAAAATTTCCACTGGTACTACAGGGTATCTGTGAATATCCCCATGCACACACCTAATATCGACCAATCCTGCCTCTATCAAGGCACCGGGTGAAATCAGATTCTGGTGAACTATAGACTGCATGCAGCCCGAGTCCACCATCGCCTGATGTGTACCCGAATCCGGAACGCTGTTTCTGGACCAGGGGAGGGTGCTGGAGGGCTGACAACCCGAACCACTTGACTGATCTCAATGAGCGGGCACTCACGGCGGAAGTGTCTGGGTTGTTCACACCTCCAGCACTCCTGCCCTCCGGTCCGCCGGGCGATGGCAGCAGTACAAGGTGGCAGCTGGGAGCCCCTCCACAAACTTCTCCAAGAGTTTGGCCCTTGCCAGCAGAATCCCCGGGCTGCAGCCACCCAGTTGCCGCGTCTTTCAACTGCTACTCCCACACCTTGGCCAGTCTGACCACATCTCCCTGCTTTTGGTCCCAGCATACAACCCCCTCAGAAAAAGTGCTCCTACCACAATACTGAGATATTTTTGAACATCATGACCTGGAGGAATACATATCAACTGTCCTGTGCTATATCAAGCATGTGTAGACACTGTCACTGTGGACAAGCACATCCAGGTGTATCCTGACCAGAAGCCCTGGATGACGAGAAAACCCAGGGCCTGCTCAGGGACAGAAACACTATTTTTTAGGTCTAGTGATGAGGCAAAATACAGTGCTGCCAGAGCCAACCTGAAGAGAGGCCAAGGCTGCTTACAAGAGAAAGATTGAGGACTCACTGCACACCTCCTCCCAGGCATTCTATGATATAGCCATGTTTATTTTTTTACGTTTAACTTCCGTTTCTCATTAGATTAATGAGTGTCCTGCAGAAATGCTATCTCACAGTTGGCTTGTTACAGCTGGTGTAGGATTTTCTTTCTTTTGACAGGATTATGAAGACCCTGAATGCTTTAGCTCATGATCTTTAGTGTGACCATTGTTTATCTTATAGCTGTGTGAAACTCCTTGTCCTTTTCCATACATGAGATGTAGAGTCTAGCACAAAATTAAAACAAAATAAAAAAGTGACACAAGCAAATATAGCATATTTGTACCATATGCAATTGAAGGGATCTATTTTTCCTAGCATTATGTTGTAGCTTGATGATGCACACATATTGCCCCTGTCACTCAGCCATTGTTTTTTCTAGGCTGGGTGTGGGTGGTTTGCATTTCAAATGTAGATTTGCACTTAGTCTACTTACCTTGTTAAAATGCCCTTTGTTCCCACTACCCTTTGCTGCAGCTAACTTTCAGTTACTTGAACCTGGAACCCCACTCTACTTGTGGTTGGGACTCCGTCACCATCTTCAATGGAGAATCCCCTGGCTCCCCTGTTATTGGACAGTACTGTGGGACCACTTCCCCAGGAATCATCCAGTCAGGATCAAGCAAGCTTGCTGTAGTCTTCCTGGCTGACCATAGTGTGTCCAGAGGAGGTTTTATGGCCTCATGGTCTGCTGATTCTTCAGGTAAGTGTACACTATTTTTAAAAAATTGCTGTAGGTCTCCTTCAGCAGTGTAGGCTGGATTGTGTTGAAGGCACTGGAGAAATCCAAATGATTAGGGATGTAATGATACACTCAACTCAGTGTTGGTGTTGTATTTTATTGTCTCTGGTGGGGCAGGTCACAAACTGTTGAAAGGTTGGTAGTGTAGCAGAGAGAGTGGTGTGGTTGAAATTTCCGGAAATAGCCATGAATGCATTTGGATGGTCCATTTGCAGTCTGGCTTTGACTGAGGTGATGACGTCACACGTGGCAACAACAACAACAATCTAGCAACACAGATATTTTCAGTGTTTTCAGTCTTTCATTCATGTTAGTTGTGTGATCATTAAAACATGCACATTATTTTGTTTTCTGCCAGGCTGTGGAGGGGTCATCCATGCTGATACAGGAACAATCAAGTCTCCAAACTATCCCCAGAACTTCCCATCCAATGTGGAGTGTTCCTGGCAGATCATTGCCCATGAGGGAAACCACCTTGAGATGAACTTTAACAGTGATTTCCAGATTCCAGACAATACTGGTACCTGCCAAAGCAGCTATATTAAGGTGCCAGCAGTTACAGCAGAGACATGTTCAAATGCTATGGAGTTTCTTTATGACAGCCACACTAGCTGGTTACTGTTGCTGTGCCACTACACTTAGCCCAACACAGTAACAATTCTGAAATGGTTGGGTTCCTTCCAGGACAGGTACTTAAAATGTTGAAAAATTAATGCAAAAACAACCTCAGAGAGGCACTCTGCACAGTCTTTTAGCAGTCTGCCTTGATCTTCCTCAACTTGTCAGCTGTTATGGGAAAACTGGTGAGGTTAGCTTAAAATAATAATGTAGATTGCCCAGTTGGAGGTTTTATGCCAAATGATGCCAACGCGTTTTGAGATTTGACCACAGCAACACAACAAAAACTCATAAAAAACAATGGTTACTGTTATAATTAATTACATTTTCCCTAAATTGCCCATTGTCTAAGATTTAGAACATGCTGTTAGCTTAAATGGAATACAATAGGTTTCATTCGTGTATAATCACCTGAAAATAAATCTTACTGTGTTTTCATTATGTTAGAATGAACCCTCCCTCTACAGAGGGAGTATTGCCCTGCCATGTTTCTGCTATGTTTTTACTAATGAAGAACAGACAAACCACTGTCTCTAGATAGGGCCATTTACTGTACGTATGTATTTGTATATATATATGTATTTTTAAAACAATATTCCATTTGACAACATTTTTTTCAATCAGAATACATTTTCATGCAGGTGTGGTCAGGTCAAATCCAAAATGCAGAGGCTCTGATGTTAGCAGACTGTGGCTCAGTGGCCCCAGGCCCAATCATTGCTCCATATAACATCATCACAAGCCGATTTCAGAGCACTGAAGCCCAGGGAAGAGGTTTCTCAGCCTCCTTCAGCACAAGTAAGTTCCTGCAGCAAAGTCAGTTTGGTCTTAAAATCAAGTTGTCTGATTGATTGAAAACATAGGAGCCTGGGATGTTAGGTAGATTTGTTTGTTCATAATCATCTTTAATTCATTACCTTTTGTCATGAAATGCTTACAGTCTAATGTTGCTCAATGCTATTCTTTAGGGTGTGGTGCAAACTTTACAGTTTCCAGCGGCCGTGTGATTTCTCCAAATTATCCAGCCAACTACCCAGACTATTCCAACTGCAACTACACCATAGATGTTGGAGACCAGACTGTGGTTGTCCTCACCTTTCAGGTCTTTCAAATGGAAGGCAAGTGTAAAAGAATCACACCTGTCTTGATTTCTCAAATAACAGTCAGTTATTTGTTGAGTATGTGGTTTGTCTGCTTGTTGTCTAGAACACTCTGCCTGTCAGTATGATGGGCTGAAGATATATAACCTGGCTACTAGTGGCCCCGCTATTGCTACTCTGTGTGGTACCAGCGTCCCAGGGCCTTTTTCTACCTTTGGCCCTATGTTGATTCACTTCTACTCTGACTCTGTGATCACCGACAGTGGCTTTATGGCAGAATACAGAGCCATTCGTAAGTATAGAAGAGGATGTATCATTTTTATACTTTAATGAGCTATAAAAAAACTGAGCGTTGGACAAAAGCATCAAATTAAGTTAAACAGTGTCAAATGAATGAAGTTACATTTATTTCACTTATATAATAAAAAATACATTCTTGGCAGAGAGTCTCAGAAATTAGAGGACAGAAGAATACATTGTAATTCTGTTAACAGAGAAGGTTAATCAAAAGAATTACTGAGAAAATTGTAGAGAAGTAGAGAAAGAAACTAATTCAGTCTTGTTTTTGCTTTTTGTTCCTTTAAATGAGGAGACGTGGCCTAAAGAGTTTTACTGTACACAGGGTTGAGGTACACACGCATAAAAAAACTCATCCCAGCCCTTACCTCATATCAAAAACAGGTACCAATGTTGCTGTTGCCTAAAACAGCTAGCTTCAGTCTATCATCACATATATTGAGGTCTATTCCACTGCACCTATTTTACAGCATTTATCCAACACAAGTAACAAAGTAAGGCTGAAGTTATATTTAGATAGTAGCATATTTATTCATATATCTGTACTTGTAAACTGGCACATTTAATGATGAATGATTTAATGATGACTATTTCTATCTGTCTGTCTGCCTACCTGCATCTACAGCATGTGGCGGTTTCTTCAACAGCACTATGGGTACCGTGAGCAGTCCTGCGCTCTCCATGACCAACTATCACCACAACATTAACTGTACCTACCATATTATAGTCCAAGCAGACAGAGTGGTGGATCTCAAGTAAGGCTACACTGACTGACACCAGTAACTGCATTAATTTAACTGCAAGATTAGAATATGGAACTTCAAGGAGCTTAAATATTGGCATATTTATTCATCTTCAACTCAACATTTCACACTAGTATCCACACATTATAGTAATAGAATAAGTTGCTCCCGAAGGCAGTGCCATCTGTGTGTGAATGCATATAAATGCATATTAATCTAAAATTGATGAGCAGTTGGCACCTTGCATGGCAGCTAATGCCATCAGTGTATGAATGTGTGTGGATGGGTAAATGAGATATGTAGCGTAAAAGCACTTTGAGTGGTCGGAAGACTAGAAATGTGTCCTTGTTTGTACTTGGTTGTACTTGGGCCCAGTAACCTGTAACTGTGGATGAGGATGTTGCTTGAGGATAAATGGTAAATGGACTGTACTTATATAGCACTTCTCTAGACCACTCAAGGCACTTTTACAACTCAAATCTCATGCTCGCACATACACACACAGAGTCATTGATATGTTCTCTGTCCATAGTCCACAGAGGCTACTTATGAGATCAATGATGATCTGAGGGAAAAAAGTGTGGGCTGATTTTTATTGACAGATTGTCACGCTCTACAGCTAATGGTATTGTTTACAGCGTGCATGCTTGCGTGTGTGTATTTTGTTCACATGCACGTCCTCTTCTAAAATAAGAAACAAAAAATAATTTTATAGATCAAAAAGACAACAAAAGAAAGTGTGAATAGAACAGCTATTAAAAGTATAAACATGTAAACAATGTTGGTCAAGTATTTAAACTTGATGACTGCATTAGAGAACATGGTTGTGAGTGGACTAGGGTGATATCTTATGTTTTTTAGCAGGTGTCAAGTAACTTGACCTGTAAGGGTTTTCACAAATTGCAAATAGGGAATATGAATTGACTGCAGCTGAAAAAAAAGTTTTTCCCTTTAATCCATGCACTGCCAGGCAAGGTGCCAACTGCCCATCAGTTTGGGATCTAATCATTTATACACATTTGAACATCAGTTCAGGAGAAATTTAGTGCTCAGTATCAGCGAGACTGGAGGAGCCAGGAAATAAATCATTTGATAAGTGGATGATCCGCTCTACCTCCTCCTTTAAGTTTAGAATGATGCAGATGATTACTTACTTTCAGCCCTCCATCTTCTCTTTTTCTCCCCCTACAGGTTTAACACCTTCCACCTGGAGGCGTCCTCTTCCTGTCGCTATGATTATGTAGCAGTGTACGATGGACAGGACACACTGGCACCTTTGATGGGCAAATTCTGTGGTGCAGTGCTCCCACCTAATCTGCGCTCCTCCACTAACCAGCTGTTCATCATCTTTAGGACAGACGCCTCAGTAAATGGGATTGGCTGGCGGGCTACCTACACTGAAACACTTGGTAGGTAAATGGCACTGTATATACTGTATTGAAGGCAGAGCTGAAAGCAGGGTCATGTTTGCAGAGAGAACTAATACAGCACACAGCAAGGGTACAGGATTGACTGTTGAGTTTCCTCAGCACTAAGTTTTTAAACAATTGGTTACCCCGAAATATTTGGGTGGCATGACCTCAGTTGGCAATTTCATGTATCCGTTACTTTCCAGTAGTCATGTGAGTCATTCTGGTTTGATGAGAGGCAGAACAGTGACAAGTGCCAAAGACTTGAAAACAATGCATAGCTTAATGATTAGTTACGTCTATGAACATAATGGAACAATAGTTATTATATATATTGTACATTAATGCATTTTTCCTAACACTTGGCTTCTTGGAACAGGAATGATTGTTGAAGCATGCTGGTATGTGACATGTCTCCAGTGAGGTGTTGAAAATACACACAGTATCTGGTTGGCGAGCATGTGCTGGGTGTCCTGCACGTTGGCATGGATGTAAACACCATCCAGAATAAATGAAATAAAGGCCATATATCCATGAACCGATGAAGAAATCCAGGTTTTCCCCCAACAGTAGTTGTAATTCCTCGAGTTTGTTGGGCAGTGAACGCATATTGGAGAGAAATAATCCTGGTAACAGCATGTAAAATGCACACTGGTGAAGACTCACAAGTGCACCGGCTCGTTTCCCTCTGCTCCAGCATTTCACTGCATGAGCAAAGGTGGGTGCACCTTTGACCAGAATGTCCAAAATTTCCAGTTGAGGGAGGAGAAAAGTAGGAGTCCTCCGGTGTTGTTCATGAGCTCTTTTCTGGTGAAAGACCCCCTGGTACCAGCACAAAAAAACAGAATTAAAACACTAAACAAAACAACACGCAACCTTCCGTGGCACGATTTTGGTAGATGGCAGTCCTCACTCCCTCCTCCCTCTCTCCTGCCCATCATCTTATCTTAACAAATTAAAAAATATATACAGCATCAAATCATAACATTAGTTTTCTCATGACACTCCATATAGAGCAGGTCTGTAACATACTCTTTATAATAATATTTACAGAGACCCAATAATTCTTACCATGAGCAAGTACTTGGTGACAGTAGCAAGGTAAAACGTTAGAGGCCAAAACCCAGCTGGGTGACCATCTGCCACAACAGGTTGAGTTAGAGTTAGAGGGGAAGAGGGAGATGGGGGAAAAAAAGGATGAAAGGGAGAGACAGAGAGACTATTTGTCATGGACATTAAGCAGCACCACAGCAGCAGACTCAACCAATCCTGGTTGTAGCTGTAGCAACAATCCATGAGAACCTGTGAGACAAGAAAGCAGAAAAACTCTGGGGGAAAAGATAAGTTAGTAACAGGCATTTATAGGACATGAATGTGTATAGATGGGGAGAGAGAGAGAAAGAAAAGAGACAAGTTTAGTGCATCATGGGAATTATTTCCAACAGTCTAGGCCAGACATGGGCAAACTACGGGCCGCGGGCCGTATACGGCCCGTTAGGCTTTGCAATACGGCCCGCTGAACTTATCTACATCCAAAAATAAAAATATATCTTAGATAAGATATGTGTCCCATCACTGTGCGATGAAAACTCGGCGAGCGCATGCTGCTAATGTCTCCTGCTCTGTCTCTGCTTTAGTTTGGATCAGTCATGAAGTGCCTGGTTGTTATAAAGACAAAGAGGTTTTGACAGTGAAGTAAGACCTCTTGGTGCGATATACCACCTTTGGCTTTACTTCATTCTGGATCGTCATTGGTTGGTCAAAGGTGAATGTGGGCGGTACTAATCGATTCTCCTGACTCTGATTGGTCGACAGGTGACAATCATCCACACGCTGCGTTGTTTTAGCTTTAGTAGCACCGCAGCTGCTTCATATTCTTTTAATACCGCTTGTTTCAAACATCACGTTGTATTAAAACTCAAAGTCTTCTTTCCTCCTCTCGGAATCGTCGCTGAACAACTTTTGCAAACAGCAATGCTGTTGTTTTCTTCTGCCACTATGAAAAATGACC
The DNA here is from genome assembly GCA_004119915.2 of Collichthys lucidus. Classification (NCBI taxonomy): domain Eukaryota; kingdom Metazoa; phylum Chordata; class Actinopteri; family Sciaenidae; genus Collichthys; species Collichthys lucidus. The sequence continues at coordinate 30,601,799 of CM014096.1, forward strand.
ACACTGGTGAAGACATGTTCATTATTAGTATGGCAGAGACGGGGCCAGGCTTGGGTCCTGCCACTTGTGAGGCTGTACAAACTTCTCACAGCACTGTGTACACACCGAATACACAGAACATGCTACATGCTACAAATTGACATAAATGCACAGTAATAAGCACTTTCTAACAGATGTGGGCAGCACTCCCTTCTCTGAAATAGCAATTAAAGCTAAAATGTTACTGACTGTTCTTAGTGTTCAGATCTTTTAACTTGTAACAGTAAAATCACCACAGGTTCATTAAGCCGTGACAGTGGTGCAGCATAAAACCAGAACCCTGCTTTTTGTTTGTGTTATCAGTGTTATCTGCTATTTATATATACACACAGATATAAAAAAGTCTCCAACATAAACCACCTCACCTCATTTGCAAGGCTGTACATGAAGATGGAAAAAAATGTACACATCTTACACTGTGTACACTCATAAATACTGCAACATTACACCTCACATGACTTACAAAGTATGGTCCACTGAAGACCACTCATGGTCTGCAAGGTCAGCAATGAGTGTGAGGACTCCTGGGTTCACAGCAAAGACATCCAACTTTTGCTGTGCTCAACTTTCGTTCCTCTCTCCGGATTTATTGAAAAGAAACACCTTGAAGAAAAGAAGAAAGGATAAATATAACGGTGTCTAATATGTTATGTTTTTAAATATCTTAAAAGATACCACAAGATCCAGCTTTGTGGTGGACACAGAGCTGGATGACTCTTTACACAGAACGTTCAGACAGGAGTGTGTTCAGTGACTTCAGCTTTTGTCCCTTTCCTGCTGCACAAACAGACTGAAGAACTCTTCTGTCCCCATGACCATAAAAAATATACACTATAACACAGCTCAGCGACAGCATAGAAACAATAACTCAGAACATTTGCAGTTTGTATTGGCACTGTTTCAATTATGTACATTTATATTTGGCACAGTTTTTATTTCGATTTCAATTGTCTTTTGTAGTTATTCCATTTCTGTATTTGATAACATTAGGATCTATATGGTGAATAGTTTCTTTATCTTGCTGGTAAATATAGTATGTATGTATCCAAGAATTACCCCCGGAGGAACTCCAGTGTTGATCGCAGTCCCACTGGGTAGTGTATATTGAAGCAATAGTAACTGCCAAACATCAGGCACATGGCACAGGGGAAGGCAGTGATGTGGTCGTTGACAATCTTCTGATCAATGCTCAAAATGAAGCAGTCAGCAGTAAAGCAAGAGGATCCTGAGAATAAACAACATTAACAAATATATATTACAGATCTGTGCATCTGTGTCAACCATTTAACTACATTGTAAACTTGGTTCAGACATACCACACACAATAAGGCAGGTTGTTGCTGGCACAGCCTCCATCTCAACCTCTTTTGGTCCGTCTGTGACTGTGTCTTCTGCATCTGGCACACTGGATTCTGTGGTAGCACTTGCAGCACTCTGAGCATCTTCATTACCTGTTTCACAAATCACATTTTACAAACAATTTTTATGTTTTCTCGACATGTGAGAGGTAAAGAAGGATTTTACACTCAACACACGGGTGCACCCTCTCACAGGGCAAGTTACTTGCCCCCCCTCTACTATATTCTCCTTCAAGTGAACGCCCAAAGCTTTTATCCCCTCACACTGCTGTTCACAACGTAAAACTGTGCATTTTAATCTTGTTAAAGTTCTGTCCAGAGTAACTGTTGGCATGATGCTTGCAACTAGCTGCAACACACTTGAACATACACCTCAGTTCATTGCTATGCAAAACCTGAATGTGACTGACGTGACTTTTATTAAACCAAATAAATTATAATTATTAGTATTTTACTGTTAAAAAAAAGTACACGATTTTTATTACAGCAGTGCAATGTATATTTTCTGGAGAAAAACAGTAAAAATTAAATTTTTTCCTAATTATAATATAATACTCCCAAGGCGTCACCTTTTGTGTCCATGTTTATTTCTATCATGTGTCTTTCATCTCCTTTTTTGAAATCCATATAAAATCAAATACAAACTTTTTCAAAATCAAATATGGTGATCATTAAACATATTTATTTAATCTAGCCCGTACCCATGTTGATTAGATAGAGCAGTGATGTTTGTTGAAACCGATGGTAGCCTTTGTTACTTTGCTCTCTGCAGGTCATTCACTAGGTCCCCCCGTGTGGTTCTGGGATTTTTGCTCACCGTTCTTATGATCATTTTGACCCCACGGGGTAAGATCTTGCGTGGAGCCCCAGATCGAGGGAGATTATCAGTGGCTCTGTATGTCTTCCATTTTCTAATAATTGCTCCCACAGTTGATTTCTTCACACCAAGCTGCTTACCTATTGCAGATTCAGTCTTCCCAGCCTTTGCCATAGTCGAGTTTGGAGTGTGACTGTCTGAGGATGTGGACAGGTGTCCTTTATACTGATAAAGAGTTTAAACAGGTGCCATTAATACGTAAGGTAACGAGGAGAGGAGGAAAGAGGAGCCTCTTAACGAATAAGTTACAGGTCTGAGAGAGCCAGAAATCTTGCTTGTTTGTAGGTGACCAAATACTTATTTTACAGAGGATTTAGCAATGAATTTTTTTTCCCCCATTCTCTCTCTCATAGTTGAAGTGTACCCATAAAGAATATTACAGGTCTCTCTCATCTTTTTAAATGGGAAAACTTGTACAATTGGTGGCTGACTAAATACTTTTTTGCCCTACCATTTGTCTTTAGTTTAAAATCAGAAAATTGCAGTTCATCAAAGTTGTAATGTCTTGAGGTATGCTTAAAGTTTACGTAACTGATTGGTTTCATCTGACTTGATCAATAAATATGACTCGGTATCATCACAACAAAGTTGTTTTAGTGCCAATTAGATGTTCGAATCTCTATTAAAGTAGGGAAGTAATTTTCCTAACAACCCAATAAAAGTCTTAGGACCAAAACTTAATTTTAGACTACAAAATTCTAATTAACAAGAATCCAACCACAGGTTAGTCTAATTATTCAATTATTAGGTGTCCAGCAGACAGCTGACTAAAATGGTATTACTTAAAAAAGAAAACCCCTTCCCATTTAACAACAATACCACCACATGGAAGAGAAATGTCACAAGACAAAAATAAATAAAAGAAAAATATTTCCTTACACAAGAAAACCAGCAGTTTTGCTTATCAGTCAGAATACTGTAGTGATAGAAAATTTAACAAAGATGGAACTGCAACCATCTCATAGAGACACCCAGGTCATCTATGGACTTTAACACCTCGACAGAAGCGCCTTCTGATGAGAAGGGTTGAAGAAAATCACTGCAGTTATTTTAAGAAGTATACAGTCAAACTGGGGTGACTGTTCCCCATGACACAATACAGTTTACGAGCAATTCAGTCTGAGACCAAGTATGTCTCCTGATCTGAACCTAATCGAACAGACAAGTTGAGCATCACTCTCTATCCAGCATCCAGGCTATACAAGAGGTCGTCCTTGAAAAATGGAAATGGTTGAAAAGCAAGATTTTAATCAATATCTCAATGAACATGAAAATAATTTCCATTTCCTCTCATTTATAATGAGCACTGTAATTGCAGCTTTCTTGAGTGTCTTAGAGAGAAAGAAAAGCGTTGATATCACTCTGTAATGGCTAAAACCTCTGGATCAAGAGTGGGCTTTTTTTAATGGGACTGTGGTAAGTATTTTGATAATAAAAAATATTTTTTCAGACCCATTAAAAAAGTGCTAACTGAACGGAACAGACTCCATAGATGAAGAAATCATTGAAGTTTGATGGGAGTAGAGCAGTCTAAATATCAGGTTTGACAGCTGTTTCTAAGCTCCCTATGTCTGAAAAAAAGTGGAGGGCAAGAGATGATGAATTTTGACTCTAGGAGTTACAATTTTATCATTAAAGAAGCCCTAAAGTTATTACTTCTGGGGGAATACATGACTCAGTGGAGCTGTGGTCTCTGTGCTCTCTGTCAGCCTGGCTACAGTGCTGAAGAGAAACCTGGGGTTATTCTTATTTTCCTCTGTCAATGATGAGTAATAGGCTGCTCTGGCGTAACGGAGAGCCTTCCTGTATGTTTCAATCTTATCAGACTAAACAAAATTTTTATTTGTGGGTCTGTTACTTATATCATGGTGTAACCTCCTGTTTATTTTTTTTATTTACAATCATGTCTCTATAGTGTCAGTGCTTAGTGCACTATAAGCAGTGTTTTAGTAAAGTTCTTGATGATGATGATAAAGATGAATCTTAATTTAGGGAACAAAGTTAAGTTCTTGAAAAACTATTTATTTGCTTCGTCACAGTCACCGTCTCCCTGTCCCACAACTGTAGCCACAATTCTGTTTCCTCAGGTCCCTTCAATCTCTTCTCCCTCTATCCACCAGATGTCCTTTGACTTTTCCTCATTTCCTGACAAAATTCATCACCTCTTGCTCTCACCTGATATATATTTAGACTGTGTTCTCCCATCAACCTTCATCAAATAACTTCAATAATTTCTTCATCTAAGCCGTCAACCTGTCTCTTAGACCTTATCCAACCAGGCTGCTTAAAGACGTTTTACCTCTAGTTAGTCATTCTTTTTTTGAATACGGTTAATCTGTCCTTATTATGAGGATATGTACCACAGTCCTTTCAAGTACTGTAATTAAACCTCTTCTTTAAAAGCCCACTCTAGATCCAGAGGTTTTAGCCAATTAAAGACCGATATAAAATCTTCCCTTTCTCTCTAAGATACTTAAGAAAGCTGTGTGACTTTCTCCATAACAATAGTCTACTTGAGGATTTTCAGTCAGGATTTAGAGTGCATTATAGCACAGAGACCGCATTAGTCAAAGTTACAAATGACCTCCTAATGGCATCAGATAAAGGGCTCATCTATGTACTTGTCCTGTAAGATCTTAGTGCTGCATTTGACACCATTGACCATCAAATTCTTTTACAGAGACTGGAACATCAAATTGGCATCAAAAGAACCGCCTTTTAAGTCGTATTTATTAGATCGATCTCACTTGTTCACATCAATGATAAATCCTCCATGCATACCAAAATTTGTTACAAGAGTTTCACAAGGTTCTGTTCAAGGACCACTTCTATTTAGTTTATATATGCTTCTTTTAGGGAACATTATTAGGAATCACTCCATTAATTTTTATTGTTATGCTAACAACACCCAATTATATTTATCAAACAAGCCTAATGAAACCAATCAGTTAACTAAACTTCAAGCATGCCTTAAGGATATTAAAAGTTAGATAACTGACTGATGTTAAATTCGGACAAAACTGAAGTTCTTCTAATTGCACCCAAACACCTCAGAAACTCTCTTTCTCTCTCTTTCTACCTTGGTTACTTTAGACGGGATCACCCTGGCCTCCAACTCCACCATAAAGAATCCTGGAGTTGTTATTGATCAGGATTTGTCCTTTAATGTCCACATAATTTGTTACGCATTTGTTACTTCTAGGCCAGACTATTGTAACTCTTTGTTATCAGGCTGTTCCAATAACTCTCTTAGGACTTTGCAGTTAATTCAAAATGCAGCTGCATGTGTTCTGACAGGAACCAAGATCAGAGATCACATCACTGCTATTTTGGCTTCTTTGCATTGGCTCCCTGTTAAATCTAGAATAGAATTTAAAATTCTTCTCCTTACATACAAAGCTCTTCATGGTTAGGCACCATCATATCTAAAAGAGTTCATAGTACCTTACTACCTCTCTAGAACACTGCACTCTCAGAATGCTGGGTTCATTGTGGTTCCTATAGTTTCCAAAAGTAGATTGTGAGCCAGCGCTTTCAGCTATCAAGCTCCTCTTCTGTGGAACAAACCATTTCCAGTAAGGGCCCTCAGGCAAGACCCTTCATGATATATCAGCCTACCTTAGGATGAGTGAACAAATAACTGATAGAGTCATACCGACTCAGACACCGCCCGGGTCAACAAGGTCTGCGTCAGTTGCTAGGGGACCAGGGCAAACTGATGAGAAATGGGCTACTGGAACAAAACACAGATGGACGAGGGCAGAAAATACGGAGTTGCTGGAATGCTACTATACAAGCAATCCCAGAGAGAGGGGATGCATGCAGCGAATATGGGACCATTGGATACTTCGAAACCCACAATCAAGGCTAACAAAGAAACAGCTATTAGCCCAGTGTTCCAACATCCGTAATCGAAATCTACTATCACAATAAGAGATTAATGAAATACAACAACGATGCTATGGCAAAGGGGAGCCAGGACGACAGGTCAGCGGTGAGATGTCATCATCATCCCCACAACCAGAGATTGGGTAACAAGCCCCAACAGTTACCAACAGCCTCAACACAAGACCTGCTGACCTGAGAAGGACCCAATTGGAAACCTGGAGCCCCCAATGAATACCGAAGCTAAGTTGCCAAGTACTTTCAGAAGATCTAGTAGTGGATGTGAATGCTGCTCTGAAGACAATCTCCACAATAACCATCACTGAGACCAACAAGCTGATACACAGTACAGCAACAGTTATCATGGAGATGCTTGTATACAAGGTGGACTTGGGACATAACAAACAGTACCCACCATGGAAGAGACGATTAGAGGCCAAGCTAAAGGCAGCACGGAGAGAAGTTAGCCAGCTAGCTGAACTCCAGAAAGGAAACATAGTGAATAAAGGGGCACCCAGGAAGTACAACTCACTATCCATACCAGAGGCACTCGAAACTGCCAAACAGAGACTAACAACTCTGGGGACCCATCCCATCCAACTACTGGCCAATCACCTGTCTCTGCACAACATGGAAGGCTCTGTCAGGCATCATTGCGGCAAAAATGAGTAAGCATGTGGCTCAATACATAAGCGAGGCACAGAAAGGAATTGGCAGTAACACCAGGGGAGCCAAGCACCAGCTTCCTGTTGATAGAACAGTCGCCCGAGACTGTAAGAAGAGACAGACCAACCGGTGCACTGCCTGGATTGACTACAAGAAAGCCTACGACTCAATGCCGCACACATGGATACTGGATTGTCTGGAACTGTATAAGATCAACAGGAACCTAAAGACCTTCATCCAGAACTCAATGGAAATGTGGAAGACAACCCTAGAGGCCAATTCAAACCCATTGCCCAAGTCAACATCAAGTGTAGCATATACCAAGGAGATGCGCTATCACCACTGTTGTTCTGCATAGAACCCCCCAGTCAGATCATTATGAAGAGCAGGTATGGGTTCCAATTCCGTAGTGGGGCAACAATCAGCCACCTGCTCTACATGGATGACATCAAGCTGTATGCCAGGAATGAGCAAGAAATAGACTCACTGATCCACACCACCAGGATCTACAGCGATGACATAGGGATGTCATTCGGATTGGACAAGTGCGGCCGGATGGTCTCAAAGAGAGGCAAGATGATCCAGACTGAGGGGATTGACCTACCAGAGGGCAACATAGGTGATATCCAAGACAGCTACAAGTACCTTGGCATCCCACAGGCTAATGGAAACCATGAAGAGGCCACAAGGAAGTCAACCACAGCCAAATACCTCCAGAGAGTAAGGCAGGTCCTGAAAAGCCATTTGAATGGTAAGAACAAGGTCCAAGCCATCAACATGTACGCACTACAAGTCATCAGATACCCCGCTGGCATCATAAACTGGCCAAAGGAGGAGATCGAAGCCACAGATATCAAGACTAGAAAGCTCATCACCATGCATGGAGGGTTCCACCCCAAGTCCAGCACCCTGAGACTATACACTAAGCGGAAAAAGGGAGGCCGAGGACTAGTGAGCGTCAAAGCCACGGTCCAGGATGAAACATCGAAAATACAAGACTGCATCAGAAAGATGGCCCTGAAGGATGAACTGCTAAGTGAGTGTCTCAGGCAACAGAACCCTGATGAGGGTGCAGAGGAGCAGACAACCTGGAGGGACAAACCACTACATGGCATGTACCACCGTCATATAGAGGAAGTGGCTGATATCAAGAAATCCTACCAGTGGCTGGATAATGCAAGACTGACAGACAGCACAGAGGCACTAATCATGGCAGCACAAGAACAGGCCATAAGCACAAGAGCCATAGAGGCCAGGATCTACCAGAGTAGACCAGACCCAAGATACAGACTGTGTAAAGAAGCCCCTGAGACAGTCCAGCACATAGTAGCAGGGTGTAGGATTCTAGCTGGATCAGCTTCCAGACTAACAAACAGGTCCTGGCTAACCAACCAGACATAGTGGTGGTGGACAAAGAGCGGATGTGGAAGGTCAAGGGTTGTGTGGTCCCCGTGGTAGTGGGGGCACTTGGGGCAGTAACCCCCAAACTGGAAGAGTGGCTCCAGCAAATCCCAGGAACAACATCTGAAGCCTCAGTCCAGAAGAGTCACCAATATTATTACTGTCATCATTGTTACCATATCTCCATTACAGTTTATAGTTAGTTAATGATCTGCTGCTGTGCATCTGTGTCTCTCTATCTCTCTATATTTATCTGTCTGCCTCTCTCTTTCTATTCTACCCTCTCTATCTTTAACTCAACCAGTTGTGGTGGATGACTGTCTACCAAGTTTTTCCTAGCCACCGTCACCAAGTGCTTGCTCATGGTGGAATTGTTCCGTCTCTATAGATAGTATTGTGGAGAGTATGGTCTACACCTGCTCTGCATAAAAAGTATCATGAAATAACTTTTTTTATGATATGGTGCAACATAAATAAAATTGAATTGAATTGAATTTAACATGACTTTATGGCCTGGGTGCTTGTATCAAGTCTCTCAAAGGTATTGAGTACATTGTAACGTTAACAGACATAATAATTATATTTCCATGAACCAATTCAGCTATTAAAAGCACTTAACATGCCCCTGTCTACATATTTGTGGTACTTGGAATTTTCACATAAATACTTTGATCCTCCCAGATGTTATTTTTCAGAAACTCGTCTGAAGTTGCCTATGGTATAACATAAGTTTTAAGAGGATGTTAAGTGTTTCTGAATTCCCTGCAGGCCCAGCACAGGGATGCGGTGGCTACCTTTCCATGCCAATAGGCTTCTTCGGATCTCCAGATCCAAACCTGGATGGCCGCTATGAGCCCAGGATGGACTGTCTATGGATCATTGACTTGCCGGTGAACAGGGCTGTCAACCTAACCTTCAACTCCTTTGAGCTTGAAAGTTCTTCTACTTGCCGCCATGACTTTGTCAAGGTAAGAAACACACAGCCATTGAAATATTAAATATGACAAACATGTAAATATGACTTTGATTACATAATCATTTTAGTACTAACCATTGCACAATAAATAGCTACGTCCAACTGCAAAATTTTGATTATAGGATTGGCTGTTATTATTGGCAGTTATTGTTTTACTACTATGTTGATGTAATTCTGCAATTAATGATACCAAGTGTAACAGTATAATAATACTATAACAGATGAGTTTGATATTTTGTGTGTCTCTGTTAGGTGTTTGATGGTGACAACATCCATTTTCCTCTGGTTGGGACATTTTGTGGAAACTCTATCCCTTCTTATTTTGTATCAAGTGGAAATTTACTGACTATCCAGTTTGTCACTGATAGCTCAGTAGAGAGACAAGGGTTTAATGCTACCTACAGATCTGTGCCATGTAAGAAAATTTCTACTCTCTTTCTACTACACTACACTACTTGCTACAGAACAAGGATGCTTCATTTTCACCTGCAAAGCTTTTAACTGAAAGACACATTAAATAAAAGATGAAAGTTCTCCATCGTTACGATGGATGTCTTGATAGATTTCACAAATGAAGACATAAGTAGATCTGATCTTATGACATAGTCATAAAGCATTATGAATTGTTACAGAAGTGTATATCCTAATGGCCTTATGTGTCTCATGTATAACTACAATACATATTTATTTATGTATTCCCTAAGTGGTTTGCGGTGGAACTTTAAATGCCACAACTACCATTCAGACCCTCACATCACCCTCCTTCCCTGGTGCCTATCCTCCTCACACCTCTTGCCGCTGGATCGTGGATGCTGCAGCCCAGGAAACCATCCGAGTATCAGTCCAGACCTTTGTCCTTCAGCCCAGCCAGAGCTGCTCCACAAACTACCTGGAGATGAAGGACTGGCCTATGGTGAGTTCAAACAGGGAAAACACCAAAAAGTGTTATCCCCCTCCATTGCTCTTTAAATCCAACCATTAAGCTTTCTGCTACTTAAAAGGAAGTTTCTCCTTGCCACTTTGTGAAGTGCTTGCTCAGGGTAGGAATTGTTTGACCTCTATAATTAGTATAACATGTACAGTTGAGATCCGCACTATATAAAAAATGTCAATGCCTGACATCTACCCCCACAACAAGGCAAATGGCAACAAAACATATACCAATGAGATAAATCACCAGCAGTTGTAAAGAGCAGATTTGTAATTGGGTAATCTAATTCATTATTTCAATTCATTACTTTTTGTTTGCCAACCCCTTGACCACATGTAAAAAGCAGCTACAATGCACAAATGCACAGCAGCAGCAAAGCATCAACTGTAAATATAAACGTTAAACAAGATATGGTGGCAGTCATGATAATAATAACACCATATGTAGTGGACATTACGCAGGACCAAAGCTGCTGCCACAATCCATATGAACCTGCAAGATAAGAGAGCATAAAACTCCAAGGAAATTAAGTTAGTGTACAGTTCTTATCTATGGTATGAAACAGCAAACTAAACTCATTCCTCCAAAAATCTTCTCCAATGAAAAAGCCACATGTAAACAAATAAAATATAATATATTATTGTGGCTTCAGAAATGAAATTAAGAACTACTATTGCCTTTGATCAGAAAAAATCTGATGGAATTAAAGCTACAACTTCAAAATTAAATTTCTTTTAACATCTTTTACTCTTTTCTGTTACATGACAATTAGTAACATGCATTAATGGGACATGAATGTGTACAGATGCTGATGGGGAGAGAGAGAGAGATTAGATTAGATTCAACTTTGTTGTCATTACACACATACAAGTACAGGGTAACGAAATGCAGTTAGCATCTAATCAGAAGTAGAATATAAAGTGAGTATATGCAGAGTATTATTATTAGTAATGGATATTTATGTGATGTAGTGTTGTTATGTTCAGGTAGTGCAAAATGGTACAACAAGTATACAGATGTATTGTACAGAATGTGCAGGTGTATTGTACAGATTTTTACAGTATTTACAAATGGTACAGATGGTGCAAAATACAGACATTAGTGCAAATATAGGAGGGCGGGGGTAGCGTGGGGTAGAGTTCAATAGAGACACAGCTCTGGGGAAGAAGCTGTTCCTCAGTCTACTGGTCTTAGACCAGAGGCTTCTGAGGCGCCTGCCAGAGGGCAAGACGGCAAACAGTTAATGGGCGGGGTGGGAGTGCTTCTTCTGGATGCTGTGAGCTCTTCGCAGACAGCACTTCTTCTGGATGTCCTTGATGGTTGGGAGGCGAGTTCCTGTGATGCGTTGGATAGTTTTCACCACCCGCTGCAGTACCTCTGCTACTGTGTTCCCATACCACACTGCAACACAGTTGGTCAGGATGCGCTCGATCGGACAGCGGTAGAAGTTCACCATGACAGCTGAGGACAGGTGGTGTTTCCTTAGTGCTCTCAAGAAAAAGAGACGCTGGTGAGCTGTCTTGACCAGGCCAGAAATGTTGGTGGTCCAGGACAGGTCCTTCGAGATGTGGGTCCCCAGGAACTTGTAGCTGGAGACACGCTCAACGGCCATCCCGTCGATGTGAATGGGGTCGTGCATGCCTCCCCTCTTCTCTCTCTCTCTGGTCTTTGTGGCATTAAGGAGCAGGTTATTGTCAGTGCACCACCAGGTGCTGTACTTCCTCCCTTTAGGCCGTCTCATCGTTGTTGGTGATGAGGCCAATCACCGTGGCGTCATCAGCAAAATTAATGATGGAATTGGATCCATACACCGGCTTGCAGCCATTGGATCCATACACCGGCTTGCAGTTGAGGTGTCTACACATAGATAGTCACACACTAAGGCTAATGTTATTATATACAAGACATATGGTTTACATCAAGATACTTGGTTTTGTCATCTATTGATATCTTAAAGCCAACTAAACTTTGAAGTAACTCAGAGAGAAAGCTAGTCAGGGCCCCCTGTGGTGGGGTCTCCTGTTCTTTTCTTCCAGAAGAAGAGATCAGGTAAATAGATCAAAGAACCATTTGTGGGGGTATCCTGGGAAAGGAGTCTTTCTCTCTTTCCCTGTCCTTTTTTATGACACAAGTGTTATAAACATTGTTGACTTGAAATGCATGTTCTGGAAGCTCAGCATGGTATATAAGGGCTTGCTCTGTATAGTTCGGGAGGGTTTTTTCATTTTTCGGCCAGAAGCTCTCCAGGTACTTTGTACTTGTTTCGACGCTGCGCTTGTTGTAATAAACTTGTTATACGACTAAGACGGTGCCGGCGGATTTTCTCTTCAAACATCTTCATCTGCATCACCACCGGAGATACCACACAGTCATGGGTGAAGAGGGAGTACAGGAATGGGCTGAGCACACAACCCTGCGCTACACCTGTGTTGTGTTGTGTGATGGTGGTGGAGCAGGAGTGGGCTGACCTAACATGCTGTGGTCTGTTGGTCAGACAGTCCATAATCCAGTGGCAGAGGGAGGTGTTAATGCCCAGCTCTCCAAGTTTGGTGATCAGCTTGGAGGGGATGACGATGTTAAATGCTGAGCTCAAGTCAACAAACAGCATATGCGTTGTTGTTGTCCAGGTGTGTGAGCACAGAGTGCAGCACTGAGGAAACAGCATCGTCTATGCTTCTATTCCTGCGGTAGGCAAACTGGTGAGGGTCAAGTGTGGGTGAAAGGTAGGTTTTTAGGTGTGCGAGGACTAGTCGCTCAAAGCACTTCATAGCAATGGGTGTGTGTGCTATGGGGCGATAGTCATTCAGGCACTTCGGGCTGGAGTTCTTCGGCACAGGTACAATAGATGTGGATTTGAAGCATGCCGGCGCAGCTGCTTTAGCAAGGGGCAGGTTAAAAATGTCCGTAAAAACTCCTGCGAGCTGCTCAGCGCATGCTCTGAGCACGTGGCCAGGGATGCTGTCTGGGCCAGCAGCCTTGTGCGCGTTAATCCGGCCCAGTGCGGTGAGAATGTCTGATGGGGTGAGTGTTAGGGGTTGGTGGTTTGCAGATGGTGTGATAATGGTAGCAGTCTCTTTGTTGTTCCTGTCGAAACAAGCATAGAAGTTCAGCTCGTTCAGGAAGGAGACGTCTGTGGATGGCAGGGTGAAGCTGTTTGATTTGAAGTCGCTGATGACCCAAATGCCCTGCACATGCGCCGGGGGTCGGAGTTGTTGAAGTGTTCCTCTACCCTCTGCTTGTAGCAGTGCTTGGTCTTTTTGATGCCCCTCTTCAAGTCAGCCCTGGATAGACTGTAGGCCTGTTCGTCATCAGATCTGAAGGCGGTGTTGCGAGCCTTCAGCAGGAGCCGCACCTCCCTGTTCATCCACGGCTTTTGATTTGGGTATGTGCTGATCCGTTTCTGTGTTGTGACACTGTCGATGGTGGTGTTAATATAGTCCAGTATAGAGGAGGTGAAGGTATCAATTTATGAGAGCCACAGGTAGCCTGAGAAGCAAACACACTCCAGTCAGTGTGTTGGAATCTGTCCTGGAGTGACAGGCCACACCTTGATGGTCTTTGTTGATGGCTTTTCACGTTGGATAAGTGGTGAGCACTTGGGGATGAGGAACAGAGAAACATGGTCTGACTGTCCCAGGTGGGGTAGGGGGGTCGTGGTGTAGGCTCCGGCTATGTTTGTGTAAACATGAGTTTTGTTTCCTCTTGTGTTGCAGTGAACGTGTTGATGGAATTTAGGGAGCCCTGTCTTTAAGTTTGAGTGATTAAAATCACCTGCAACTATAAATGCAGCCTCTGGGTGAGCAGTCTGTTTATCGCTAATGGCTGAGTACAGGTCTTTCATGGCCAGCTTTGCATTAGCATCTGGTGGAATATAGGCTGCAGTAACAATGGTGGATGTGAACTCCCAGGGCAGATAGAACGGTCTGCATCTAACCATGATGAATTCAAAATTAGCTGAACAGTGCTTTCCGATGATAACAGAGTCCGTACACCAAGCCTTGTTAATAAAGATGCACAGACCTCCGCCTCTGGTCTTACCGGAATCATCAGCTGATCTGTCCGCACGGAGTGTGTAGCGCCCGTCTAGCTGAATAGCATCGTCGGGTACGCTCAGTACTCGAGTTGAGGGGTCAAAATCATCCCTCTTCTAAAATGGTCATCCCTTCTACCATCCCTTGTAGCATTTTATCAATGCATGTGGAAATGACTTATGTTTAACACTGGAAATAGAATTACCATTTGTGGTCAAAAGTTCTATTCCAGCGAAAAAATGCTGCAAATGTCTCTGCTTTAGTTTGAATCAGTCACGAAGCTCCGTGTTGTTTACATAAAGACAAAGCGGCTTTGACAGTGAAGTGAGACCTCTTGCTGCGATATATTACCTTTGGGTTTACTTCATACTGGATCGTCATTGGTGGGTCAAAGGTGAATGTGGGCGGTACTATCGATTCTCCTGAATCTGATTGGTCGACAGGTGTCAATCATCAAAATCCGCCAGTGAGGATCCACACTCTCTGTTGTTTTAGCTTTAGCAGCACCGCTAGCTGCTACCTGCTGCTTCATATTCTTTTAATACCGCTTGTTTCAAACATCGTGTCATATTAAAACTCGAAGTCTTCTTTACTTCTCCTTAAATTGTGTTTTTTTAAACACAGTGAAGATGGGTTTTTTTATAAAAATGTGTTTAAATGTATTTAAATATGTTTAAAAACACACAAAGATGTTAAAATGTGTTTAAAAAAGATCTAAAAACATACACAAAGATTGTGCTTGTAAAAATATATTTGAGCACATTCACAAATAACGATATTTTAAATGTTTTTACAAAAAAGATGTGAATGACATGATGTCCATAGTTAAGTGGTTTTTGTTTCTTTCTGATAAATAGTATTGTCTTGTGCAGGCCATGCAACTGAAAATGCAAGCTATGAATCAGATGGGATTTAGGATTTGCCATGTCTAGCAAGTCACCCTAAAATTGACTAGAATGCAGGAAATTGCATCTAAGAAATACAAAATTTTCTGGGGGAGGACCGCCAGACCCCCCACTGGAAAATTTGTCACATAAATGAAAAATTTCACCATCCCCCCTGGTTTCATTTTACAACTTGACTACTGGGTACGCTGCTGTTCAGCCATGTTTCGTTGAAAATAAAGATGTTACAGTCCAAAGGTCTCTTACTGTTAGTGATACGAAGTCTTATATCATCCATTTTGTTCACCAAGGACCGCACATAAGGGAGGAAAATGCTGGGTAAGGAGAACCGGTGTGGTGTTGACTTTAGCTTCGCTCTTCTTTCTGCGTGCTTCCCCCGTCTATGTTTATGATCTCGACCCCGCCTAAGTCGACTTCCGCCTGGCAGGACAGTAAGCCGAGACTCCGATGATCTGATGATTTCTGGCACGAGTCGGAAGGTGGTGTCAATGGTGACCCGGTGGTGTAAATCAATGTCCAACAGCTTCTCCCAGGTGTAAGATGTTAGTGAGAGGCTGTTCTGAACGAACAGACCCGAGAGTAGCAGGGTCGCCATGACAGCGGAGAAGAGAGAGAGAAAGAGAGAGAAAGAGAGAGAGAAAAGAAGAGCTCAGTGCATCATGGAATGTCCCCTGGCAGTCTAATTCTATAGTAGCATAACTAAGGGATGACCTGAGCCAGCCCTAACTATAAGCTTTATCAAAAAGGAAAGTCTTAAGTCTACTCTTAAAAGTGTTGACCGTGTCTGCCTCCTGAACCCAGAATGGTAGTTTGTTCCACAGAAGAGGAGCCTGATAGCTAAAACCTCTGGCTCCCAATCTACTTTTGGACACTATAGGAACCACAAGGAACCCAGCATCCTGAGAGCGCAGTGTTCTAGAGGGGTAGTAAGGTACTATGAGCTCTTTGAGATATGATGGTACCTGACCATGAAGAGCTTTGTAGGTAAGGAAAACACTATCCTCGATTTAACAGGAGGTGATGGATTTTGTCTCTAATAGTTAGTAGATAGTGAATAGTAAAGTCATTGCTACTAAGACCTAATACATGGCTCAATGGAGCTGTGGCTCGCAGTTAGCCTAGATGTGCATATCATTCGGTGGTTAATGATTTTGCATAAATATGCTTAGAAAGACTGAGATCATCTCAAAAAGTGATTCATAGTCCTTTTTACACCAGCTCTCACACCAGCCTTCAATTTTTTGACTATGTTTGTTGTGAAGGCACCCACAACGTCTGTCACTGTAGAAAGGTGAAGTTTATTGGATATATCAACAATAACCTCATGCACACTTACAGTATTATAATTTTCATTCTGAAATAGGTGATTCTTGTGTTTTCAGGGAGACTATGGGCAGTCACATAAGTTCTGTGCATCAGATGGTAATCCACTAGACTTCTACAGCTACAGCAGAACAATCCTCGTGCACTTCAACTCTGACTCCTACATGACAGGAAATGGCCTGAGTTTCACCTATCAGATTGCCAGTAGGTACCTGTAAAAAAGATGAGAAACAAAACCATAATATCCTACTATCCTACCCTAAGTAGAGGTACTATTACATAGTTGTAGTTATATATTATGGATATTATTTATTATATTTCATTAAATGACGTAGGTCTTAAATGTGTGTGTGTGTGTGTGTGTGTTCTCCATCCCCTATAGTGGTATCTGTTAATGCAAAAAGCATGGTTTAATTTTTTGAATATCTTTCTATTTAACAACACACAGAGGTCAACACCTCTTTCCATGAACACTAAGGTTTCATTTACTGCTTATATTGTGTTGCCAGCAGAACTGCACAATAGGTTTTGAAACAGTGATGCATGATGTGTCGTGAGGGGTTTGGTTGCAGCTAAGTGAACTGACTGTAGTTTTGGTGGTGGTGGTGATTTTCAGGCTGTAGTAGAACCTATGAACAGGATTATGGCTTCCTGAAGAGTCCGGGCTGGCCTGACATCTACCCCCACAACATGGACTGCACCATCATCCTGAAGGCACAGCAAAACAGCTACATCTCCTTCTTCTTTAACAATTTCGACGTGGAGAGCCATAGCAACTGTGAATTTGACTACCTGGAGGTGAAACAGAACACATGCAGAGACATACAGACTCTCCTACTCTCCTATTTCTGCTTTCTAATAACTGACTGCATTCATCATTTTGCTGCTTTAGAAAGATGCCATTCAATTCTCTTGTCAGAAACTGTAAAGTACTAAAATTTTCATATATTTTGCAAGAAGCATGGTGCAGTATCTGGACCCTACAGGGTGGCACATTAATATGTGGTGACGATGCTTCTGGTAGAAAAAGCACCTGGCTACGATGGCTGTGAATCCCTATATTGGTGTATTGCTTGTGGGTTTGTGAGCTGACACGCCTGGTGGGACTGCTGCTGAGCGCAGATGCTTAAATCAGCAATCAGCAGTATTTATGTATTCCAGCCAGTAGCTAATAAGGTAACACGGTACAGGGAGCTAGTGTGTTAACAAGACAGGTAAGTATCCCCACATGACAGTTGTAAACAAGGAAGTCAGCTTCCTGGTGGCTGCCGTCCTGCCCCCGCAATAGGTGATAGTGGTATGGAAGGCCAACAGGGACAGTTTTTGTGGGTTGTGGTGTGTTCATGCCTTTAGAGGATGGTCACGATATGTGCATGCTGTGTCTGGGCTGTTTTCTTTCTGCACCTTTGCTAGTGGTAGAAAACAAATGGTCTCAGTGAGAGAAAAGTGCATCTGGTAAAAGGCTCCTGGCTATGGTGGCTGTGATTTCCTATACCAATGTATTGCTTGTGGGTTCATGAGCTGACGTGCTTGGTGGGACCCATGCTGAGTGCAGACTTTAAAAGTTGGCTAGCAGCGGTCCAAAAACTCTAGGCCAGGCTATTGTCAACGGCTGTGATCCCTGATGCCGGTGCACTCAGTGGGGCCCTTGTTACATGCAGACTCACAAAGTCTGCTCCGGCCAGGCCACTATCAATGGTTGTGATCCCTGATACCGGAGTAATGCTCACGGTTCATGAGTTTACGTACTTGGTAGGCCCATTAAGTGTAGAGGAGGTTGAAGGAATTGATACCATTGATTAGCCCCCCACACTCGCCCGACCTAAATCCAATAGAGAACCTCTGGGACATTATGTTTCAGTCATTCTGACACCACCAGGTTGCACCTCAGACTGTTCAGGGGGCTCAGTGATGCCCTGGTCCAGATCTAAGGAGAGACCATCCATCATCTTATTAGTAGCATGGCCCGATGTTGTCAGGCATGCATACCAGCATGTGGAGGCCGTACAAAATACTAAGTATAATCAGGAAAGATATCCAGCATGACTTTTTTTCCCACTGAGATCAGATGTGTTTATAAAGTGTTCTTTTAATTTTTTTTGAGCAGTGTACAATAAATGTGCATTGGTCTGTTGGACTGATCTGTCCAACCTTTCTGGCTGTGACAGCTCTGCATTATGTCAATGGCTCAGTAAATCCGAACACTGTCTGTTGTCTCTCAGATTCGTAATGGCAGTACAGCAAACTCACCACTGATTGGTCGGTTTTGCGGCAGCACCCTGCCCAGCCCCATCTTTCCACAATCTAATCTGCTCTACCTACGCTTTAAGAGTGACTTCTCCCACGCCCGAGATGGCTTTGAGGCTACATGGACATCCTCCCCTCACGGTCAGAACTGAACTATTTATTTAGATTTGTCTAAGATTTGTAAAACCATCTTCCATGAAACATAAATAAGGTTGCATCAGAGTTTTCATTTCATTCAAAGACAATTTCTATCACTAAATAGTACATCTTAAACTGATTCAGCACTAACTAAAGATTAATTACATGTATATTAATTAATTAATTAATTAATTAATTAATTAATTAATTAATTAATTAATATACACAGCTCTTAATCAAATCAAATTCAAATTTTATTTGTATAGTCCAAATTCACAAGACACATTTTGTCTCTGAGGGCTTTACAATCTGTACAGGGAGTGACACCCTCTGTCCTTAGATCCTCGATTCGAGTGAGGAAAAACTTGCACACAAAAAACCCTTTAACAGAGAAAAAAGGTGGAGGAAACCTCAGGAAGAGCCACAGAGGAGGGATCCCTCTCCCAGGATGGACAGACATGCAATGGATGTCACATGTACAGGAAAAATCAACACAAACATATTGTACAATTACAATGAATTACAATGAATGATAAAATGATTACAGTAGCCGTGGAACCTGTGATAGAGATAGAAAGACAGATACACAGCAACAACAAATCATAAACTAACTATAAACTGTAATGGAGATATGGTAATAATAATGACAGTAATAATATGTGTAGTGGACATCGTACAGGACCACAGCAGCAGCCATGATCCATGAGAACCTGCTGGGTGAGAGAGCACAGAAACTCCAGGGTTTAGTTAGTAACATGCATTAATGAGACATGTATGTTTACAGATGACAGTGGTGATGGTGAGGGAGGGACAGACAGACAGACAGACCTGGCCTCACCAAAACAGCTAAATAACAGATGAAATATGGTGGATGTATCATAATAGCAGCTGTGCAGAACTTTCTTTTAACATGGTAAATGAAGTACAAAAGTGGATTAACAAAAGGTAGGTCTTTGTTAATCCAACCTAACTTTGGTCATATGTATGTTTCTTTTATGGTTTTATTCTCCGAGTTTGCCTCTTGTGTTTTTATGCAGGTTATTTTTTGCCTAGTTTATTCTAGATATCGCTGGATTTGAAATCACTGCAGTAGAAATGGTGCAGGCTTTTCTGTTTGCTTTCCCTGCTTTTCTTATAGCGGAAGCATAATTCTTTAATTTTTGTGGACTAGGTTGCGGTGGCACTCTGTATGGAGACCATGGCTCATTCTCAAGCCCCAGCTACCCAGCTACCTATCCTAATGGTACCCACTGTGAATGGAGCATTATGGCACCCAGAGGTCGTGTGGTGACCATCACTTTTGCCCAGATCAGTATTGATGACCCTGGAGATTGCCAGAACAATTTCTTAAAGTTGTATGATGGCCCAGACACCTTCTCGCAGCCTGTTGGACCTTTCTGTGGAGTTGTAAGTAACTCAAAAATGTCCTAAGCATTAATGTAGCAGTAGACTTTACTCAGTGACATTGCTAGCTAGGGGACACCCCCTCCTTTTCTTAGTAATGCAGCGTTGTATATGACAAATTATTTTAAAACTGAATATTTTATTTAGGATATTTACCTAGTATAAGCGTGCTATTTCATTTTAACTCAGAGTATTACTATAGTGTTTTGTTGTAATCCTATAGTTTTCTCCCTGCTCTCTGTGTGTTACACTGAGGGCATTTTTAAAAGTACTTAAAACAGCCTGTCCGAAATTACAATTTCTCACAAAACAAAATTCCCTGGGACCGACTCAAATGTTTGCCTGCAGATCCCAACGACTGACTACACTGAAAACCAACATCAACCTCAGTGTTCACTTAGCAGGCTGGCAGGGGCCAAAATTAAGCATATTCAAAAAGGATCTGATACAGTACTGATTTGACACGTGTTGCAGATGTTAAGAAAAAGATAGAGTGCAAAAGAAAACTTTTTCTGATACTAGATTTGGGATTATCCCTGAAAAAGTTATGGATATATAAGGGAAATCACACCAGCACTACTGCTGTCTGTTTTACAAACCAACCACACCAACCAACATTACTACAGCCTCTATGCTTGACCCAAACTATTAACTCATAGTCCTTTGGCTTTATGGTCATG
The DNA here is from genome assembly GCA_004119915.2 of Collichthys lucidus. NCBI lineage: Eukaryota > Metazoa > Chordata > Actinopteri > Sciaenidae > Collichthys > Collichthys lucidus. Next base: position 30,622,660 of record CM014096.1, read on the forward strand.
GTCACTATGACAAACTGGCTGGTCTAATGTGCTTACTCTCGTTGTATACATTTAAGGTTCTATTCACTTATATTGTGCACAATAATTAGCTAAAACATAGGAACTCAGTCTCATGTACGTACAACAGCATTTCAATCTTTCTCTGGCCATAGGGCTCTGTACTTAATTGGAAAATTTGAATCAAATTTTACATTGATAATAATAACAAAACAATTTTGAATTTTTGTCAGCTCAAAACCCTATGTCTTCTTGACGTATTTTTTCCTAGTTTTATGTCTTACAACCTGGATATAAAATCGTTTTTTATTTAAATTTTATGGAATGGTCAATATTCCAAATTGTTAAAGTGTAATGAAAAAAACTGAAAAGTGGTGGAAAAAAATTGACTGGCAGCTTGGTGTGGCATCTGCAACATTGTTCCTTTGTGTCAAAAAGAACCATCGAAAATTGTTTTGGGCATCTGGTTAGAATGCCTCCTAGGCTTCTTCTTTGGACATGGTTCATGTCCAATTGGGAGGAGACACAGGGGCAGACCCAAAACCCACTGGAAGGACTTCAACTTGCGGAGATGGTATACCCTAGGAGCTTGAATACGAGATTTTGAGTCAAATATGCCTCCATCTCCTTGACTGGTATATCTGATACAGGGAATGTGCATATGAAAATGACTGCAAGGATTGAGTAGTGAGATTCTGAGTAGAAAAGAAAATGAAGATTTGAGTTCTATTTTATTTTTTGTGTTTTTATGTGTACTTTGTAAGTAATACAGTAGTGTAATACAGTATTGTCTCACCTATGTAAATTAGGGACCATAACTGATAGTGACAATACACATGATAGTTTCTCCTCTTTTTGTTTTTTTCAGGAAACGAGCATTGCTCCATTTACAGCCTCCTCCCATCAAGTCTGCATTGTTTTCCAAGCCCAATATGCCACCCTGCCTTCTGGGTTCAGACTCACCTGGAGTAGCTGATATGCCCGTCCTCTCTCTCACACACATACACAGACTAATTCCTAATCATGTTTTACCTTATATGCATTTATGTTTTAATTAAACAAGTATAAATAATAAATGTATACTGTTTATATGCTACAATAAATACATAATTCAAGAAGAACAGCACAGTGCTTAGTCATTTGTCATTAAATATGTTTGTTTTTTTAGATTTACTGTAATAAGTAATTTTAAGTCACAGTAGCTGATATTTTCAATAATTTCAACAAACATTTTCAATAGGTGACAAGTCTGGGCTCCAGGCCAGTTTAGCATCCAAACTTTTACTGTGGAGCCAGCTGTCTGAATACATGCAGAATGTGATCTGGTGGGAAAAAAAAATTGTCTCGTCTGATCTTCTCCCGCTTATCCATTTGAGTCAGGTCGCGAGGGCAGCAGGTTCAGCAGGGAGGCCAGACTTCCCTCTCCCTGGCCACTTCGTCCAGCTCTCCCAGGGGGACTCCAAGGCGTTCACAGGCCAGTCGAGAGACATATTCCCTACAGCGTGTCCTGGGTCTTCCCCGAGGCCGCCTCTCGAAGGGGCATGCCCAGAACATCTCACCAGGGAGATGTCTAAGAGACATCCTCACAAGATGCCCGAGCCACCTTAACTGGTTCCTCTCGATGCGAAGGAGCAGCGGTTCTACCCTGAGCTCCTCGCGGCGGATGGCCGAGCTTCTCAGCCTATCTCTGGAGGAAGCTCATTTCGGCCGCTTGTATTCGTGATCTTATTCTTTCGGTCAATACCCAAAGCTCGTGACCATAGGTGAGGGTAGGAACATAGATCGACTGGTAAATCGAGAGCTTCACCTTTCGGCTCAGCTCCTTCTTCACCACAACGGACCAGCGCAGAAGCTGCACCAATCCGCCGGTCAATCTCCCGTTTCATCCTTCCCTCACTCGTGAACAAGACCCCGAGATACTTGAACTCCTCCACTTGAAGCAGGATCTCATCCCCGACCCAGAGGCTGCACTCCACCCTTTTCCGGCTGAGAACCATGGCCTCGGATTTGGAGGTGCTGATTCTCATCCCAGCCGCTTAGCACTCGGCTGCTCAGCTCAGGGTCATGCTCGGATGAAGCCAACAGGACTAGAACTAGATCGTCTGCAAAAAGCAGCGACCCAATCATGAGGCCACTGAACTGCAGCCCCTCAACGCCCTGGCTGCGCCTAGAAATTCTGTCCATAAAGGTTATGAACAGAACCGGTGACAAAGGGCAGCCCTGGTGGAGTTCAAATCACACTGAAAACAGGTCCAACTTACTGCCGGCAATGCGGACCAAGCTCTGGCATCGAGAGTACAGGGACCGGATAGCCCATATTAATCGGTCTGGAACCCCATACTCCCGGAGCACCCCCCACAGGACTCCCCAAGACACCATCTTCCCCCACCATCGGAGCCAACTCACGAACAGGTGGTGATGAGGAGTTGACAGTCAGGACCCTACCCAAAGGCGAAGGGACGCTACCCTCTCGTCCACTGGGGTGAACCCCAGCGTACAGGCGCCGAGCCGGGGGGAAACAAGCATTCCCACCCCCACTCTGCGTCCAACCCCTCTCAAGGAAACTGATTCCGGAGAACCTTTTTAGAAAAGCAATCAAATTTCTCAGTTTCACATTTTAAAAGTTGTCTATTACCATTTTCAGCTAAATATGAGGTTTCAATGTTTTACACATCAGAGTTTCTATAGGGTTTTATATATACAATATAATATACAACATGATTTCAATAAATGGTAAATGGCGATTTTGATATGGGTGTTTGTCTGTCTGTCTGTCTGTCTATATGGCTGTCTGTCTGTGTCTCTATCTGTATGGGTGACCGTCTGTCTGAGTGTCTGAGTGTCTATCTGTGTATCTGTCTGTCTGCCTGTGTCTTTTACTGGGTGTCTGTCTGTATGGGTGACCGTCTGTCTGAGTGTCTGGGTGTCTATCTGTGTCTCTGTCTCTCTGCTTGTCTGTCTGTGTCTTTTTCTGGGTGTCTGTCTGTGTCTCTGTCTGCCTGGGTGACTGTCTGAGTGCCCGTCTGCCTGAATGTCTGTTTTTCTCTCTGTCTGGGTGTCACACATTTCTTGTCTCCTGAAAAGTCAAACCAATTCAGGCACACATACGTGTCTGATGGTCAAAGTGTGAGGGGTCTTCCAGCGTACTGCGATCATTTTCTTAGCAGCTGTTAATCCTGCTAACAAAACACGTTTCCGACATTCCGGAACTTGAAATGCTGAAAGGTCATTTAGTAATAACACTGATATGGTCACAGGTACTGTCTCTGATACGAGTGCCGTCAGCTCAGTGGCCACACCCTGCCAAAATTGCGCAACAGGGGGCACTCCACACCATGTGGAGGAAAGTGCCAGGGGTTTTTAATGTCCACAGGGTGCATGAGGGATCACTGATAACTTTCATAAGATGTAGCTTACGAGGGGTCAGGTAGGTCCTGTGTATGAAATTATAATGGATCTGTTGGTGGTCAGGGTTTCGAGAGGCGAGTTTGATATTGACCCACACCTTGTCCAAATCAAAATCCTGATCTGGCGCGGGGACGTCACCCCTCCATATCCTGTCTATCCTGTCTGGGAGCGTTTTGTAGGTGGCCTCAAGGAAATATAAGTGTGTCCTTTAAGAGCTGCTCTCAGCTGTAAATAAAAAGAAGGAAGTGCCTGGCAGATTAAAACTATTCTTAATGTCCTGAAAGGAGCGTAAACCCTCTAAGCCAAAAATATCACCCAAAAAGTTTATCCCTCCCTTTTTCCATTGAGGGTAGGTGACAGGTCTCCTCCTGATCAGCAAACCTTTATTATTAAAGATTGGAGAGTGCAGGTGCCATTTGCAAGATATATCACAAACCCTTTTCACTGAGCGCCAGACCTGTATCAGATAGGTCACGATGGGGCGTACGTAATTGACTCTGCCGTGCAGAGATATTTGCAAATAAAACCTCTGCCAAAGACCACGGGTGTACCATTCTTTCTACCATTGTACACGAAGACACTGTCGTCTGAGAGTCAAACCATGTGACAAGGGGTCTAAGCGTAAAGGACCAGTGGTAAAGTTTAAAATTGGGCACCGCTAATCCCCAATCTAATCTCACAGTGCTGGACAGTGGTAGATCTAAGGCGGGGTCCCATTCCATATGAATTTTGAAACCGCTGCATAAAGCTTACCCCAGTATCCAGCAGGGGGAGATAGGGCGACCATGGAGCTGACAAAATTCATTCTGGGCACTACGTTCATTTTGACAATGGAAATACATTCCTGAAGTGAGTTAGGCAGGTTGGCCCATCTTTCTAAATCACCTAAGACTTGTTCAGTGTCTCACAATAATTGTGCTTCCCAATACAATGTAGAGAGGAAAATATTTCAATGCCTAGGTATTTAAAATGTGAAACTGAGGGAATATTGGAAGGCAGAGCAGAGGTCTTGGCCGCTTCATTCAATGGTAGCAAAGCTGATTTCGACCAATTAATTTTGAACCCAACGGCGCCAAACTCATCCAACATTGATAAAAGGTGGCAGACTGCAACAGGTCTCCAAGAAAGACTAAAATGTCGTCAGCGTAAATTGCCAGGTGGTGGTGTGTGTCATGAATAGTTATAGGTTTAATAACCGATGATGACCAGATCATCTGCACCAAGGGTTCTAGCGACAGAGCAAACAGTGTCGGGGCTCAAGGGGCAGCCTTGGCGAGATGATACTGGGAACAGAGTGCCGCAAATGTTACCTGTAAGAACCATTGCAGAGGGGTTTGAATATAACAACTGTCATTTTTATAAAGCCTTCTCCAAAACCCATCGCCCCCAAAACCGACCACAAGAAGGACCACTCAAGGTGGTCAAATGCCTTCATCGCGTCCAGGGATAAAACAGATGTCAGAGTTTTGATGTCTGTTGCTGCGTCAATTATATGCAGCAGCCGACGGACATTGTCAGAGGTCAGACGCAATTTCATAAAGCCCATCTGATCACAGTGAACTAGCGACGGTGGAAAAGTGTCTTGGCATATATTTTAACATCGGCATTCAGCAGGCTAAGGGGCCTATAGTTACCACATTCTGTTGGGTTTTTAATCTTTCATTAGTAACAAGGTTTTCACAGCTATATTGACATCCCTAGAGAAAGCAGCTTTCTCTATTGAGAAGTGAATCATACTGAGAAGCAATGGGCCAAGGAGGTCCCAGAAGGCTGCGTAAAATTCTGGTCGTATGCCGTCGAGACCGGGTGATTTGCCCCTTTGCTTACTGAGCACAGCTTTTTTGAGTTCTTGAAGAGAAATCGGTTTTGCTATTGGATGAAAAAAATACTGACTAAGAATGATGGTAATGTCTTTTTTGACCACCTCGCAGTAAAACTATCTGCTCCAAAAAATTCTAGTTTTGCTAGTTTGCATTCCAATTCATGTAATTTAGAAATGTGGGCTTTGCGGGTTAGAGGCAAACAGCGTGGCATTACTCCTGATAAAATCTTTAATTGAGTTCGAAAGTATTCTAGGATCACCGAGTCAACATTGAACTCCAAGAATTCCCGAAGCTTTTCTGTAAATTGTGTCCTAAATTCCTCCTGTTTCAACAAGATTGTGTTAAAGCGCCATTTCGGTGCATGACGGAAAGTGCTGTTGAGCATCGCTGAGCACAGCACTCCTTTATGATCGGAGAGGGCTATGGGAAGCAAAAATACATTGTGAAGATTTTTGAAGAGAGGATGAGAATATATAGTCAATTCTTGAACAAGATTTGTGTCGAGCAGAGACAAAGGAGTAGTCACATACTGATGGATTCGATGAACGCCACAAATCTGTGAGCCCCAGACTGTTGGCCCAAGCCTGTAAAGCTGCGGATGCCTGTTTCTGATCCCTTGTCTCAGATTTGCCTGTCCTGCCATTAGCTGTCCTCCAAACCGCGTTAAAGTCACCCCCCACAATGAACAAATAATCACTCAGCTCCAGCAACTTCTCTGTCAAATTGTCATAAAAATCTTCATCAAAAGAGTTTGGCGCATACACCGATATAAAAGCTATTTTCCTGTTACTAATTTCTGTCTTAACAATTGTCAGCCTGCCCTGTGTGTCAGACCACATGTCATGGATTTTAATTCTAAAGCCACGTCTGGCTATGACAGCCACACCCTTGGTCTTCGTATCTGACAAGGAGGAAGCTATCACATGATAATGTTTATCCACAAGGCGTCTTATATCAGCAGCCAAGAGATGTGTCTCCTGTACTAATGCAATGTCAATTCTCCTTCTGCGTAAAAAACTCAGAGTACTAAAGCTTTTGTGAGGGCTATTCAGACCACCTGCGTTCCAGCTCAAAATATTAAGTTCGGACATAATTTACGGTGTTGGACTCCACAATGAATGCTGACAGAGGCATGAAGACAGCACCCATGACCATCTGAAAAAATTAGCCCAGATAGACATGTATACAACTTCATACAGTCAAGCCCCTCTTCCTTCATACAACAAGATACAATACAACAACAAGAAAATACATAATCCACAATGTGAGCCGCTCCACATTAAAACAAAGAGAAAAAAAGAAAACAACAAAAACAAATGATGTTTTAGCCCACCCCCCTCCCAGCCCAGCCCCCCATGAGAGCAAAAACGTGCTCTAACTAGTAACCCTCCCCTATTACTTGGCTCCGTGACCATAGTCGGAAATTAGGTGGCAATAGGACAGCAATCGCTGGCCTCACCCCTCCCCAGATATATTACAAAGCAGGAACATTTCAAAGAAGTCACCCCTTCAATGCTTGAAACTAGGTGCATAAACCATGCAATACGGGACTGCGTATAAGAATGTACTGAACTATTTAAAAAGGTAAGAAAAACTACCCCTTAATGTGAGGAAAGCTCTTAGCATGTAAAAACAGAGATGCACCTCAGCTAATCCGGTATTATAACATAAAACTGTTTAGAAATCAAGTCTACCGGGAAATTATCGCAGTGAAAACGATACAACACTCAAGTAGATCGAAGCAGTTGCACAGTCATTTTGTGACAAAAGGCACCACTTATGACAATAACTGCAACTCGTAGAGACTGTGGCTTATCTAGAAATGAAATGAGCAAAACAAAGTGAAAAGAGCAACTTAGTCTGCTAATGAAAAACAACATAAGGTCCCAGGTGTGACTGTATAATAACAAGAGATTAAACCTGCATCTAGGAAGATACCCAGACCTAAGAGTAAACAGTCCAGGCCAGGTAAAACAAGGGCAGTAAAGTGATATGTGCACGTTACCTTGTTTCAGCGTCCATTATAACGCCCCCAACTGGAGCAGGCAATTACAAACAGAAACAATAATTGACTGTGAAAAACAAAGAAAAGACCATCCACTGTAGTCCATCGTAGCATACAACGTGTCTAAAAGGAAAAGCGGCCAAATGCCAGGTGTGACAACAGTCCATGGTGGCTCCAAGAATAACGATGAGAATGACATCCTAACCAGTCCACGGAGTAACTTAGTCCAGAATGATTATATGAATCTCATATCCATTCATTAGCAGCTGGTTCGTACTAGGCGATGATCAGGGCTGTTATGGGACCTCTGCAGCCGCCTGTGTGGTGTTGGCCCGGGTGTGCCAGCTGACCGCCCCGCCAGCCAGAGCCCGAGAGGAACTCTCCGGCATCATCATCAGTTGGGAATTGAGGAAATCCTCTGCTTCTCTGGGGTTGTTGAAAACACGATAATCCGGCTCATCCTTGACTTTCAGAATCGCTGGGTAAAGTAGAAAATATTCAACTCCTTTCACTTGTGCGGTGTCCATCGCCTGGGTGAAAGCCTGTCGGCGCTTGACAGTGTGGTTACTATAATCAGCGGCAAATCTCGGTGACTGGGTCCTTCTTCGCAGCTTGGAGGATAGCCTGCCGTGTCATGTAGTGGAGGACGTTAAAGATTAGAGTGCAGGACCCGTCCATCATAGATCTGGTGGGCCCGCATTATCTCCGGCTGCCCAGACTGAAGAGACTGGAACCACTCCGACAGTGCCCGGTTTTTCACTTGGGCAGGTCCGCCTCGTGGTTAGTGACTGCCATCGAGTTTTCCTTGACCGTGCTCTAGCCGAGATAGCCCTAAGTCTACTCCTAAAAGTGTTGACTATGTCTGCCTCCCAAACCCAAAATGGTAGTTTGTTCCACAGAAGAGGAGCCTGATAGCTAAAAGCTCTGGCTCCCAATCTACTTTTGGGAACTATAGGAACCACAATGAACCCAGAATTCTAAGAGTGCAGTGTTCTAGATAGGTAGTAAGGTATTATAAGCTCTTTTAGATATGATGGTGCCTGACCCTTGTATGTAAGGATGTTAATTTAAATTTTTTTTTTAGATTTAACAGGTAGCCAGTGCAAAGAAGCTAAAATGGGAGAGATGCGATCTCTGATCTTGGTTCCTGTCAGAACCCGTGCAAGCAGCATTCTAATTTAGCTGCAAAGTCCTAAGAGACTTATTGGAGCAACCTGATAGAGTTACAATAGTCCAGCCTAGAAGTAACAAATGTGTGGACTAGTTTTTCTGCATCCGCTTGAGACACGATGTGTCTGATTTTGGCGATGTTACATAAGTGGAAGTGGAATCCTGAACAAAAAAACAACTCCAAGATTCTTTACAGTGGAGTTGGAGGCTAGGGTGATCCCGTCTAAAGTAACTATATCTCTAGAAAGAGAATTTCTGAGGTGTTTGGGTCCAATTACAAGAACTTCAGTTTTGTCTGAATTTAACACCAGAAAATTGTAGGTCATACAACTTGGATAAGATGGAGGACACTGTTTAGCTGATGGATCCTGTCAAAATGGCAACCACTGTGATGTGGTCTATTTCTTCCTCCTCCTCTTCTCTGGGTGTGGTTTCTCTGTTTGTAGGTGTTTTCTATTATGTTGCTTTGGATTAGAGTATTTATGCCACTGCAGCCAGGTGCTCACTCTCTTCTCTGATCGCTCTCCAGCTTTTGCCCCGTTATGGGCTTCTCTGTCCCCACTCAGGGTTGGTTTGGTTTGATGCTTTAGGTTGTCCTTTGCTTTTGTTTCACACTATAAACACTTGCACACTCATACTTCTAACTCATGCACACCCTACACTACGTATACCACTGCTTCAACACACTCCATAACTTAAAATCCTTTATGACTGTTTAATTTGGTTTCATTTGATTTAATTAAGTATTGTTTAAACAAATGTACATGGTGTGGACTCCCTTTTTGCCATGACTCTCAGAGCCAGGTCATGACACTCAGAGCTGGGCACAAATACATCATAAAGTATTTTGATACAAAATACAAATACTTGGTCAAAAAATGTATCAAAATAAAATACAAAAATACTGGTCTAGAAAATGTATCAAGATAAAATACAAGTATTTTGTATTTTGAAAATACAAAAATACACATGAAATAATGCCAGGATTTTCTTTTATTCTTCTTATTATAACAACAAACCAATGCTTGTGAATGGTGGTACTCCATCACCTTAAAGTTATTTCTCAAAAAAAGTACTCTTCAAGCTGAAATTTGTTTGCTTGCACTGAACTATGAGTACAATGACATGTAAAAGTCAGTGTTTCGGTCTGCATTTGAAACTGAGGAGCATACAGCAAATAAAAGTGGAGGCTGCTAAATTGAAATCCAAAGATTAAAAAAATTAAGCTACAAAACAGAAATCACAGACCAGTTAGAGCAGTAAGTGTTCAGTTGTTTTTCAGGAAAACCAACTTCTCGAGCATTTCAGGTGTCAACGAGCGTCTGTGAGGCCGGTTGACAAGTCCAGCGAAAGAAAACAAACGCTCGACTGGGGCTGATGATGGTAGTGTGGTGTTAAATCTAACAAAGAGACGTTTTATTAAAGGATATGAATCCAGGGAGGACAGGTTCTTCCTAGGATCTTCCAGGAAGTGCAGGGTCTCCAATTCTGCCTTGTTGTGGCTTGGCAGGGTTTCATCCTGCATCTGGTTGTCTGGTCCTGTAAAAATTGAAGACAACACACAAGGGGCATACAGGGCCAATCAGAGACAGCAACCTGGTTCTCACCAGACAGGACAAACAGACAGATGAACAACAACCAGAGTGCAACATCTGGCCGAACACCATCCTGTGGACCAGATAATCATAAATATGGCATTCTTCGTATAAATAGTATAAGTTCAAGTATAAATACAGAAATTGGCACTAAAGCTACAAACATGTTAGTGTACAATACTTATTTATTATTTTTAAGTGGAAATAAGTACTTCTCACCTTGATCAGCAAACACAAAGAATTCGTCATTCCCCTCGCTTGTTCTTGATGTTGTAATGTCACTTTCTGACAGCAGACCCATTTCGTCAGCTGAGTGCAGCATCAGTTGTTGTATTCTTTTCTTTTCTAAAGCCATCGCATTTTAAAATATGGATGCGTTGTTGTTGCCAAGATGGCCTCGTTAACATCATGCTCCAGCTGCAAGAAGTTCAAGAATCGCTTTCTGAAGCCCGCTATTGTAGCTTGTAGCACATGTAAACAGAAGCGCAGGTTTGAAGCTTGCAGGTCGTCAAGCTTTGCTTGTATCGCAAACAGAGTGGGCAAAAGCTCGCCATAGTAACAAGAGGTTTGACCTTGAAGACGATCAATTGAGATGGCAATAGGTCTCAACACTTTGCAAAATTCTTCAATGTAGTCAAGTTCCATTTCCCTGAATGGTGGAAGTTGCAGGGCAATCATGGCATTAGGGAGCTTGTCACGTAAGAATGACAGCTGGCTCAAGGCGTCATACAGGGAGTTCCACCTTGTAATGCAGGGTGTCTTCAGTTGCTGTTCAATTACTTCGCCTAGCGTTTCAGCACTCTTTGGTCTACCAGATGCTGTCCACAGTGCTGAGCACTTGGCCATCGTTGAATGATTCAGCCTGCTGAGAGTAGCATTGCTGGTGATCAATTTCTTGACATCTGTAGTTGAGATTAAACTGAGTGTATGTGTTGCACACCAGACGTGTGGTGGTAAAATGATGGAACATTCAGATGTGTCTTCTCTCTCAGGGTCTATGACCAGGAAGGTCAGTTCTTCGTCCAGCTCTTCAACTTCATCTGGATCACTTGTTTTTCCAGTGACACTGAACTCCACAAAGGCCTTTGCGAAGTTGGACGCATTGTCAGTCACTGTAGACACTATAGTGTCTGAAGACAGCCCATACTCTGTGTGAATCTCATCCAAAAGCTCAGCTATTCGGTTATAAGTATGTGGGCTGGGAAAATGCCTAACAGCAAGAGCGGCTGATTGCCTTTCCAGCGTGTCTCTATTTATCCAATGCACTGTTGCTCCCAAATAGCTGGTTTTCTTTGTAGACCAAATATCAACTGTTGTACTAACATGTTGCACATTTCTGAGCCTTTCTTTCAGGTCAGCTTTTTTCGCCAGAAATTCCTCGTCAATCCTTCGTCCTAGTGTGCGTCTGGACATAACATTTGCACCAGGGGTAAGGCCTTGCACAAGGTCAATGAATTCAGGTTGTTCAACTGTGGCAAGTGCGTGCATGCCTTTGACAATAAAGGATTTGACAAGGGAGTCAACCTTAGTTTGTGGTATTGATGGGCTGGCATGATCGAACAAACGAGTCTGCCTGAAAGTTTTTGATTTTTTCTTTTGGCCACTGGCATATTCCTTTTTATGATTTTCAAATTCCTCTATTTTTTCTGGATGCCGTCTTTTCAAATGTGTCTTGAAATTTGTTGTTGCGACATACGAGCCACAAATAATTACTTTCTTGGTAGTGCAGAGTTGGCACTCCGCTTCAATCTTTCCACTTTGATTTTGAGATACAACTTTGAAGAATTTTCCATCCAATATAGCACACTTCGACCCATCTGAAGATGTGGTGGCTTGAGGCTCATCTGACACCTCTTCATTGCTGTAATCATCACTCATTTCAGTTTCAACAGGGCCGCCTTCATTTCACACTAAATTGTTAAAAAAAAAAAAGTTAGTTAATATTAAGACACACACTTAAATCACATCATCAAAAAAGGAAATTTAATCAGAAATAATAGGCAGTGACTCCAGATCTACAAATCTACAGATATAGGATTAGTTTTCAATTAATACATTAATATAAAAGAATTAATATGCTTAAGAAATCTTAATATAGCCTACAACATGCCTGGTCTCTGATGGACAATGACAATAAACAGGCCTACATAAGCCAAGTGTGAATAGCCAATGCTTTGAATCTGAATCATATGTAGTTCAAAGATTGTGAAAATTTATAGTAAAAGATATGCCAAGCCCTTCAATATCACACTTTCTAATATAATTTTCATAATATACTCTATTGGCTACAGTATGCCTACAATTTGCAATGATTTAGGCCTTGCCTTGGCGATTACAAAGATTTTTAATGAGTAGACCGTAATACTTTACTGACTGGTTATGGTTTTGTGTGCAAATCATTGATCATAACAATTAGGCACAACTTCTGGGCTCATCTGAATTTTGGCTAATAGAATTTGGTCTCGAGCCAGGTCTGTCACTATGTGGAGGGAACATGCCTCGACAGGTCCCACAACACCAGTAAACAGAAACAGGCCGGGGTTGTTTCCGCTATGAACATATATTTGACACTATTTGTAGATCATGCAAACTACTTACTCGTTGCACATCAAACAATATGGCCAGTGTTCCTGTGTAGCCAAGGTCAAGCTATCCGACAGAGAAAGCTGCATGACTGCCTCGTCATCATCCTCATCACTGCCATATCGTGTTTAATTTACCTTTTGCGAGTCAGGCACGTTTGACCTGTCTGCTCGATATTTGATAAGTTATCCTCTAAGAAAAAAGATCGCTGACCTAAGCAACTTGTTAATCAACCGACCGTCATCTATCTACAACCTGTGCATATCAAACACACTCACCATTAATGAGTAGGCCCTATGCTAACAATTAATGTATGCCCTAGCTTATTGTGTAATTTGGTTGACAGTGTGTGTGTGGGAAGACGGAACCATATATTTTTCACAAAGCATTTCACCTTAGTGTTGTTTCCATGCCTCGAAAAGCCCGCTTGTTGGTACAGTGTCTCTTCGCCATTCACTGCTGTTGTGACTCTCGTAGCGCGGAAACAGCAAGATCCCATTCAAGCCTCAATGGGCGTGTCACGTGATTTAAGCGTACGTCTTGACTTGTGGTGATTGTTTACGTATCCAGTCTCACATTTAGGCTGGTTTAATCAGTCTAGATTGATTGACGCTTATCTTTTACTGATTCAATAATAATGAATAGAAAAGTATTTTTGTATTTTAAATACTCAAATACAGTACCTCAAAGCATTTAAATACAAAATACAAACTACTTCTTAACAAACTTGTAAAATACTAATTACAAAATACACTAAAGTATTTTGATCTGCATTAAACACCACTAAATTGTAACGTGTCCTAAGTCAGTGGTAACTTGTCCGTAAATTGAGAGATAGAATTTTGAGAAAACAAAATAAAAGCTGTGACTTATTGAACGTCCTAATAAGAAGACCAGACTTTTAAAAGTACACAAAGGCTGTGAGTTGTCTAATGTCCTGATAACAAGACCAGACCTTTAAAATAAATAAACCTATGAGTTGTCTAATGTCCTGATAGCAAGACCAGAGTTTAAAATAAAATGAGACTGTGAGTTGTTTAACGTCCTAACAACAAGACCAGCGTCTTCGAGTGTGGCAACTCCCACAATATTCTGACGAGGTATTGTTTTAGCTAGGTTCGAGGCCTGGGGATGTGAGGACCCCCGAAGAGTGTAATTTTTATGTGATTTTGCGATAATTGTTCATGTTTGGTTTTGTACTTGTTTGAGCACATTTAGACGTATTTTTGAGAAAAGATTGAACAACACAAAGTATGAATGTTGGAGTTTCTGAACACTGAAACATAACTGCACTATTTAGGCGGTTGTGGATGTAAGTGAACAGTGCTCCAAATTACATATATGACATCTGGTGTCATGATTCAAGGCTAGTCGTGAATCATAAGGACTGAGCGCTCGGGACACAGCGTGCCATACAGCTCGGTCGGCCAAATTTACACACACTCACATAAATCCTAAGAAGCTCAGTGAACACATAAACACGTCCCTGAAAAACTCAAAAAGATAGAGTTTAACTGCACACATTAAGCCTGCACGTACATGCACACACATAGACACACTTTTGGGTAATGCATGAATGTGCAACCCGTTCCCAACGCGTAAAATACCAACGATTTGTCACGCCCCTTGACATCTGATACCCACGTAAAAGGTACCCTCGCGCCTGTATAAAACACTCTGGGTTGTCCATTGACTCCAGTATAACCCGTTTTTCGCTGGTAAGAGACGCTCAGAGCAGAGCTCCAGCTGTCCATTCACTCCAATAATAACCCGACCACAGCGATACATGACGCTGCAAGCTAAAGGCCTACACTACCCAGAATGCTCGACCACTGACGATTTGCGAGCTACAATCTGATTGGACAACCGAGGACCCTCTGCCCGGAAGTGTTTTTCTAAAGATTTCTTTTAATAATATCATCAACGTTTTTCAGCACAAACACTGTGTGTGTGTCACCATTGATATTATGACTGATAAAATAAAAAGTCAATCACTTCTCTGTTTAATGTGCTTTTTATAATGTCTGTTTTTAGAGAGAGCTTGTTATCAACAGACCTTTTGAGAAGGAAAAATGAAATTTCCTGTGTGCAGTTTGTGCTGGAGCTGTACTGTGTATATATTCATATACAGTGACAATTTTATTCATGAAAAGATTTCTGGGCTGCTGAAAGGATCACAAAAGCACCATGCAGCACACTCACCATGTGAGTTTTGTTCAGTGTTTTGTCGAAGAAATCATCAAAGTCTAATTGACATATTTGCTAGGGTGTGTTTTATTAAAAAGCATGCCGTCACACTGGTAAATTGACAGTCACAGAACATATCTGAGCCACCTCAAGCTGACCCCAAGGTCAAGGCCATATCCCCTGATAACTCATCAACGCTTTGAGATAGGGGCCTGAAATCCACACCTGAGCATTGGGACAGCACAGTCGACCACGGTGTCGAGTTTCAGACCCGTGCACCCTTCGGGAGGGTCAGAGGTCAGCCGTTCTGTACTTAACGAGGCCTAGTTATTCAGGCTTAAAAACACCTGTTTGGTTTGTGAATAACTCATCAGTGCTTTGAGGCAGGAGGCTGAAATCTGAGTATGTGTATCAGGACGCAGGGTCTGATCAGGGCCCCTATTTTCACCCCCTTTGGAAAGGTCAGAGTTCACCCGTTCTGGTCACCTTTTTGGGAATAAATTGACAATGCTTTGAGGTAGGAGGCTGAAATTTGATGCCGTGGAGCCTTCTGCTGGGATTTTTTCCCATCACAATCCCATCACTGTAGAGCTAGTTAGCTTTCTAGATAGTAACGGCGTCCTTTTTCGGCCCCACCCATCGAAAAATACTGGGCCGACGTGGACCGGACCAACATCTATCCGCTCGTCTTATGCCCCTGAACAACATACTAAAATTTCAGACCCGTGCGACTTGTAGAAAGACATGTCTTCCAAAACCTCCACGCAGGCCAGAGGGTATAAGACTGCATGATTCTGACAGGACCCCAATGCTCAGGAATCCAGACGGGGCAAAAAAAATTCTACTGGACTTGTGTTTTTTTTTTCACCGGTTTATTATTCAGGGCCCCAACAGTTACCAACAGCCTCAACACAAGAGCTGCTGACCTGAGAAGGACCCAACTGGAAACCTGGAGCCCCCAACGAATACCGAAGCTAAGTTGCCAAGTACCTTCAGAAGATCTAGTAGTGGATGTGAATGCTGCTCTGAAGACAATCTCCACAATAACCATCACTGAGACCAACAAGCTGATACACAGTACAGCAACAGTTATCATGGAGATGCTTGGATAGGGGGGCCTTGGGACATAACAAACAGTACCCACCATGGAAGAGACGATTAGAGGCCAAGCTAAAGGCAGCACGGAGAGAAGCTAGCTGAACTCCAGAAAGGAAACATAGTGAATAAAGGGGCACCCAGGAAGTACAACTCACTATCCATACCAAAGGCACTCGAAACTGCCAAACAGAGACTAACAACTCTGGGGACCCATCCCATCCAACTACTGGCCAATCACCTGTCTCTGCACAACATGGAAGGCTCTGTCAGGCATCATTGCGGCAAAAAAGAGTAAGCATGTGGCTCAATACATGAGCGAGGCACAGAAAGGAATTGGCAGTAACACCAGGGGAGCCAAGCACCAGCTTCCTGTTGATAGAACAGTCGCCCGAGACTGTAAGAAGAGACAGACCAACCTGTGCACTGCCTGGATTGACTACAAGAAAGCCTACGACTCAATGCCGCACACATGGATACTGGATTGTCTGGAACTGTATAAGATCAACAGGAACCTAAAGACCTTCATCCAGAACTCAATGGAAATGTGGAAGACAACCCTAGAGGCCAATTCAAACCCATTGCCCAAGTCAACATCAAGTGCGGCATATACCAAGGAGATGCGCTATCACCATTGTTGTTCTGCATAGAACCCCCCAGTCTGCATAGAACCCCCCAGTCAGATCATTATGAAGAGCAGGTATGGGTTCCAATTCCGTAGTGGGGCAACAATCAGCCACCTGCTCTACATGGATGACATCAAGCTGTATGCCAGGAATGAGCGAGAAATAGACTCACTGATCCACACCACCAGGATCTACAGTGATGACATAGGGATGTCATTCGGATTGGACAAGTGCGGCCGGATGGTCTCAAAGAGAGGCAAGATGATCCAGACTGAGGGGATTGACCTACCAGAGGGCAACATAGGTGATATCCAAGACAGCTACAAGTACCTTGGCATCCCACAGGCTAATGGAAACCATGAAGAGGCCACAAGGAAGTCAACCACAGCCAAATACCTCCAGAGAGTAAGGCAGGTCCTGAAAAGCCATTTGAATGGTAAGAACAAGGTCCAAGCCATCAACATGTATGCACTACCAGTCATCAGATACCCCGCTGGCATCATAAACTGGCCAAAGGAGGAGATCGAAGCCACAGATATCAAGACTAGAAAGCTCATCACCATGCATGGAGGGTTCCACCCCAAGTCCAGCACCCTGAGACTATACACTAAGCGGAAAAAGGGAGGCCGAGGACTAGTGAGCGTCAAAGCCACGGTCCAAGATGAAACATCGAAAATACAAGACTACATCAGAAAGATGGCCCTGAAGGATGAACTGCTAAGTGAGTGTCTCAGGCAACAGAACCCTGATGAGGTTGCAGAGGAACAGACAACCTGGAGGGACAAACCACTACATGGCATGTACCACCGTCAGATAGAGGAAGTGGCTGATATCAAGAAATCCTACCAGTGGCTGGATAATGCAGGACTGACAGACAGCACTGAGGCACTAATCATGGCAGCACAAGAACAGGCCATAAGCACAAGAGCCATGAAGGCCAGGATCTACCACAGTAGACCAGACCTAAGATACAGACTGTGTAAAGAAGCCCCTGAGACAGTCCAGCACATAGTAGCAGGGTGTAAGATGCTAGCTGAATCAGCTTCCAGACTAGCAAACAGGTCCTGGCTAACCAACCAGACATAGTGGTGGTGGACAAAGAGCGGATGTGGAAGGTCAAGGGTTGCGTGGTCCCGGTGGCAGTGGGGGCACTTGGGGCAGTAACCCCCAAACTGGGAGAGTGGCTCCAGCAAATCCCAGGAACAACATCTGAAGCCTCAGTCCAGAAGAGTCACCAATATTATTACTGTCATCATTGTTACCATATCTCCATTACAGTTTATAGTTAGTTAATGATCTGCTGCTGTGCATCTGTGTCTCTCTATCTCTCTATATTTATCTGTCTGCCTCTCTCTTTATATTCTACCCTCTCTATCTTTAACTCAACCAGTTGCGGTGGATGACTGTCTACCAATGAGCCATTTTTGGGTCTGCTCAAGGTTTCTGCCTGTTAAAAGGAAGTTTTTCCTTGCCACCGTCACCAAGTGCTTGCTCATGGTGGAATTGTTCCGTCTCTATAGATAGTATTGTGGAGATTATGGTCTACACCTGCTCTGCATAAAAAGTATCATAAAATAACTTTTTTTATGATATGGTGCAACATAAATAAAATTGAATTGAATTGAATTTGAACATGACTTTATGGCCTGGGTGCTTGTATCAAGTCTCTCAAAGGTATTGAGTACATTGTAATGTTAACAGACATAATTATTTCCATGAACCAATTCAGCTATTAAAAGCACTAAACATGCCCCTGTCTACATATTTGTGGTACTTGGAATTTTCACATAAATACTTTGATCCTCCCAGATGTTATTTTTCAGAAACTCGTCTGAAGTTGCCTATGGTATAACATAAGTTTTAAGAGGATGTTAAGTGTTTCTGAATTCCCTGCAGGCCCAGCACAGGGATGCGGTGTCTACCTTTCCATGCCAATAGGCTTCTTTGGATCTCCAGATCCAAACCTGGATGGCCGCTATGAGCCCAGGATGGACTGTCTATGGATCATTGACATGCCGGTGAACAGGGCTGTCAACCTAACCTTCAACTCCTTTAAGCTTGAAAGTTCTTCTACTTGCCGCCATGACTTTGTCAAGGTAAGAAACACACAGCCATTGAAATATTAAATATGACAAACATGTAAATATGACTTTGATTACATAATCATTTTAGTACTAACCATTGCACAATAAATAGCTACGTCCAACTGCAAAATTTTGATTATAGGATTGGCCGTTATTATTGGCAGTTATTGTTTTACTACTATGTTGATGTAATTCTGCAATTAATGATACCAAGTGTAACAGTATAATAATACTAAAACCGATGAGTTTGATATTTTGTGTGTCTCTTTTAGGTGTTTGATTGTGACAACATCCATTTTCCTCTGGTTGGGACATTTTGTGGAAACTCTATCCCTTCTTATTTTGTATCAAGTGGAAATTTACTGACTATCCAGTTTGTCACTGATAGCTCAGTAGAGAGACATGGGTTTAATGCTACCTACAGATCTGTGCCATGTAAAAAAAATTCTACTACACTACACTACTTGCTACAGAACAAGGATGCTTCATTTTCACCTGCAAAGCTTTTAACTGAATGACACATTAAATAAAAGATGAAAGTTCTCCATCGTTACGATGGATGTCTTGATGGATTTCACAGATGAAGACATAAGTAGATCTGATCTTATGACATAGTCATAAAGCATTATGAATTGTTACAGAAGTGTTATGTATATCCTAATGGCCTTATGTGTCTCATGTATAACTACAATACATATTTATTTATGTATTCCCTAAGTGGTTTGCGGTGGAACTTTAAATGCCACAACTACCATTCAGACCCTCACATCACCCTCCTTCCCTGGTGCCTATCCTCCTCACACCTCTTGCCGCTGGATCGTGGATGCTGCAGCCCAGGAAACCATCCGAGTATCAGTCCAGACCTTTGTCCTTCAGCCCAGCCAGAGCTGCTCCACAAACTACCTGGAGATGAAGGACTGGCCTATGGTGAGTTCAGACAGGGAAAACACCAAAAAGTGTTATCCCCCTCCCTTGCTCTTTAAATCGAACCATTAAGCTTTCTGCTACTTAAAAGGAAGTTTCTCCTTGCCACTTTGTGAAGTGCTTGCTCAGGGTAGGAATTGTTTGACCTCTATAATTAGTATAACATGTACAGTTTAGATCCGCACTATATAAAAAATGTCAATGCCTGACATCTTCCCCCACAACAAGGCAAATGCAACAAAACATATACCGATGAGATAAATCACCGGCAGTTATAAAGAGCAGATTTGTAATTGGGTAATCTAATTCATTATTTCAATTCATCACTTTTTGTTTGCCAACCCCGTGACCACATGTAAAAAGCAGCTACAATGCACAAATGCACAGCAGCAGCAAAGCATCAACTGTAAATATAAACGTTAAACAAGATATGGTGGCAGTCATGATAATAATAATACCATATGTAGTGGACATTACGCAGGACCAAAGCTGCTGCCACAATCCATATGAACCTGCAAGATAAGAGAGCACAAAACTCCAAGGAAATTAAGTTAGTGTACAGTTCTTATCTATGGTATGAAACAGCAAACTAAACTCATTCCTCCAAAAATCTTCTCCAATGAAAAAGCCACATGTAAACAAATAAAATATAATATATTATTGTGGCTTCAGAAATGAAATTAAGAACTACTATTGCCTTTGATAAAAAAAAATCTGATGGAAAGTTACCCAAATTAAAGCTACAACTTCAAAATTAAATTTCTTTTAACATCTTTTACTCTTTTCTGTTACATGACAATTACAAGTAACATGCGTTAATGGAACATGAATGTGTACAGATGCTGATGGGGAGAGAGAGAGAGAGAGATTAGATTAGATTAGATTAGATTCAACTTTGTTGTCATTACACACATACAAGTACAGGGTAACGAAATGCAGTTAGCATCTAATCAGAAGTAGAATATAAAGTGAGTATATGCAGAGTATTATTATTAGTAATGTATATTTATGTGATGTAGTGTTGTTATGTTCAGGTAGTGCAAAATGGTGCAACAAGTATACAGATGTATTGTACAGAATGTGCAGGTGTATTGTACAGATTTTTACAGTATTTACAAATGGTACAGATGGTGCAAAATACAGACATTAGTGCAAATATAGGAGGGCGGGGGTAGCGTGGGGTAGAGTTCAATAGAGACACAGCTCTGGGGAAGAAGCTGTTCCTCAGTCTAATGGTCTTAGACCAGAGGCTTCTGAGGCGCCTGCCAGAGGGCAAGACGGCAAACAGTTAATGGGCGGGGTGGGAGTGCTTTTTCTGGATGCTGTGAGCTCTTCGCAGACAGCACTTCTTCTGGATGTTCTTGATGGTTGGGAGGCGAGTTCCTGTGATGCGTTGGGTAGTTTTCACCACCCGCTGCAGTGCCTTGCGCTCTGCTACTGTGTTCCCATACCACACTGCAACACAGTTGGTCAGGATGCGCTCGATCGAACAGCGGTAGAAGTTCACTATGACAGCTGAGGACAGGTGGTGTTTCCTTAGTGCTCTCAAGAAAAAGAGACGCTGGTGAGCTGTCTTGACCAGGCCGGAGGTGTTGGTGGTCCAGGACAGGTCCTTCGAGATGTGGGTCCCCAGGAACTTGTAGCTGGAGACACGCTCAACGGCCATCCTGTCGATGTGAATGGGGTCGTGCATGCCTCCCCTCTTCTCTCTCTCTCTGGTCTTTGTGGCATTAAGGAGCAGGTTATTGTCAGTGCACCACCAGGTGCTGTACTTCCTCCCTTTAGGCCGTCTCATCGTTGTTGGTGATGAGGCCAATCACTGTGGCGTCATCAGCAAAATTAATGATGGAATTGGATCCATACACCGGCTTGCAGCCATTGGATCCATACACCGGCTTGCAGTCATGGGTGAAGAGGGAGTAGAGGAATGGGCTGAGCACACAACCCTGCGGTACACCTGTGTTGTGTTGTGTGATGGTGGTGGAGCAGGAGTGGGCTGACCTAACATGCTGTGGTCTGTTGGTTAGACAGTCCATAATCCAGTGGCAGAGGGAGGTGTTAATGCCCAGTTCTCCAAGTTTGGTGATCAGCTTGGAGGGGATGACGATGTTAAATGCTGAGCTCAAGTCAACAAACAGCATATGCGTTGTTGTTGTCCAGGTGTGTGAGCACAGAGTGCAGCACTGAGGAAACAGCACCGTCTATGCTCCTATTCCTGCGGTAGGCAAACTGGTGAGGGTCAAGTGTGGGTGGAAGGTTGGTTTTTAGGTGTGCGAGGACTAGTCGCTCAAAGCACTTCATAGCAATGGGGTTGTGTGCTATGGGGCGATAGTCATTCAGGCACTTCGGGCTGGAGTTCTTCGGCACAGGTACGAGAGATGTGGATTTGAAGCATGCCAGCGCAGCTGCTTTAGCAAGGGGCAGGTTGAAAATGTCCGTAAAAACTCCTGCGAGCTGCTCAGTGCATGCTCTGAGCACGTGGCCAGGGATGCCGTCTGGGCCAGCAGCCTTGCGCGCGTTGATCCGGCCCAGTGCGGTGAGGATGTCTGATGGGGTGAGTGTTAGGGGTTGGTGGTTTGCAGATGGTGTGATAATGGTAGCAGTCTCTTTGTTGTTCCTGTCGAAACGAGCATAGAAGTTCAGCTCGTTCAGGAAGGAGACGTCTGTGGATGGCAGGGTGAAGCTGTTTGATTTGAAGTCGCTGATGACCCAAATGCCCTGCACATGCGCCGGGGGTCGGAGTTGTTGAAGTGTTCCTCAACCCTCTGCTTGTAGCAGTGCTTGGTCTTTTTGATGCCCCTCTTCAAGTCAGCCCTGGATAGACTGTAGGGCTGTTCGTCATCAGATCTGAAGGCAGTGTTGCGAGCCTTCAGCAGGAGCCGCACCTCCCTGTTCATCCACGGCTTTTGATTTGGGTATGTGCTGATCCGTTTCTGTGTTGTGACACTGTCGATGGTGGTGTTGATATAGTCCACTACAGAGGTGGTGAAGGTATCAATGTATGAGAGCCACAGGTAGCCTGAGAAGCAAACACACTCCAGTCAGTGTGTTGGAATCTGTCCTGGAGTGCAGCGTCGACTTCTGCAGGCCACATCTTGATGGTCTTTGTTGATGGCTTTTCACGTTGGATGAGTGGTGAGCACTTGGGGATGAGGAACAGAGAAACATGGTCTGACTGTCCCAGGTGGGGTAGGGGGGTCGTGGTGTAGGCTATGTTTGTGTAAACATGAGTTTTGTTTCCTCTTGTGTTGCAGTGAACGTGTTGATGGAATTTAGGGAGCCCTGTCTTTAAGTTTGAGTGATTAAAATCACCTGCAACTATAAATGCAGCCTCTGGGTGAGCAGTCTGTTTATCGCTAATGGCTGAGTACAGGTCTTTCATGGCCAGCTTTGCATTAGCATCTGGTGGAATATAGGCTGCAGTAACAATGGTGGATGTGAACTCCCAGGGCAGATAGAACGGTCTGCATCTAACCATGATGAATTCAAGATTAGCTGAACAGTGCTTTCCGATGATAACAGAGTCCGTACACCAAGCCTTGTTAATAAAGATGCACAGACCTCCGCCTCTGGTCTTACCGGAATCATCAGCTGATCTGTCCGCACGGAGTGTGTAGCGCCCGTCTAGCTGAATAGCATCGTCGGGTACGCTGCTGTTCAGCCATGTTTCAATAAAGATGTTACAGTCCAAAGTGTGCTGATATGCAGTTATCAGCAGCAGTTATAAATGTGACCACTAGAGGGACCTACCTAAAAAGAGTAAAAGGTCGCCCACCTCAGGTTAGCGGTGGGTCGGGGTTAGAAGATGCTTTGATGAACATGTACACTGTGAGTTCTACATTAAAGTTAAGCACAAGCTCATTGTTACTTTCACAACGTTTATGTTTGAATTCATAAACAACACACAAAGGTCTCTTACTGTTGGTGATACGAAGTCTTATATCATCCATTTTGTTCACCAAGGACCGCACATAAGGGAGGAAAATGCTGGGTAAGGAGAACCGGTGTGGTGTTGACTTTAGCTTCGCTCTCTCGACTTCCGCCTGGCAGGACAGTAAGCCGAGACTTCGATGATCTGATGATTTCTGGCACGAGTCGGAAAGTGGTGGCAATGGTGACCCGGTGGTGTAAATCAATTTCCAACAGCTTCTCCCGGGTGTAAGATGTTAGTGAGAGGCTGTTCTGAAGGAACAGACCCGAGAGTAGCAGGGTCGCCATGACAGCGGAGAAGAGAGAGAGAAAGAGAGAGAAAGAGAGAGAGAAAAGAAGAGCTCAGTGCATCATGGAATGTCCCCTGGCAGTCTAATTCTATAGTAGCATAACTAAGGGATGACCTGAGCCAGCCCTAACTATAAGCTTTATCAAAAAGGAAAGTCTTAAGTCTACTCTTAAAAGTGTTGACCGTGTCTGCCTCCTGAACCCAGAATGGTAGTTTGTTCCACAGAAGAGGAGCCTGATAGCTAAAACCTCTGGCTCCCAATCTACTTTTGGACACTATAGGAACCACAAGGAACCCAGCATCCTGAGAGCGCAGTGTTCTAGAGGGGTAGTAAGGTACTATGAGCTCTTTGAGATATGATGGTACCTGACCATGAAGAGCTTTGTAGGTGAGGACAACACTATCCTCGATTTAACACGTAGCCATTGCACAGAAGCCGAAGCATCTGATTTTTGCGCTGTTACGCAAGTGGAAGAAAGCAGAAACATGTGGCACTATTTAAAAGGGATATAATCAGGGTTTCAGGCTTTAACCTTCCTGTCTAAGAAGGCATATTGATCCCTGTTAAGGTCAGGAGGTGATGGATTTTGTCTCTAATAGTTAGTAGATAGTGAATAGTGAAGTCATTGCTACTAAGACCTAATACATGGCTCAATGGAGCTGTGGCCCGCAGTTAGCCTAGATGTGCATATCATTCGGTGGTTAATGATTTTGCATAAATATGCTTAGAAAGACTAAGATCATCTCAAAAAGTGATTCATAGTCCTTTACACCAGCTCTCACACCAGCCTTCAATTTTTTTGACTATGTTTGTTGTGAAGGCACCCACAACATCTGTCACTGTAGAAAGGTGAAGTTTATTGGATACAACAATAACCTCATGCACACTTACAGTATTATAATTTTCATTCTGAAATAGGTGATTCTTGTGTTTTCAGGGAGACTATGGGCAGTCACATAAGTTCTGTGCATCAGATGGTAATCCACTAGACTTCTACAGCTACAGCAGAACAATCCTCGTGCACTTCAGATCTGACTCCTACATGACAGGAAATGGCCTGAGTTTCACCTATCAGATTGTCAGTAGGTACCTGTAAAAAAGATGAGAAACAAAACCATAATATCCTACTCAAGTAGAGGTGCTATTACATAGTTGTAGTTATATATTATGGATATTATTTATTATATTTCATTAAATGACGTAGGTCTTAAATGTGTGTGTGTGTGTTCTCCATCCCCTATAGTGGTATCTGTTAATGCAAAAAGCATGGTTTAATTTTTTGAATATCTTTCTATTTAACAACACACAGAGGTCAACACCTCTTTCCAGAACACTAAGTTTCCATTTACTGCTTATATTGTGTTGCCAGGAGAACTGCACAATAGGTTTTGAAACAGTGATGCATGATGTGTCGTGAGGGGTTTGGTTGCAGCTAAGTGACCTGACTGTAGTTTTCGTGGTGGTGGTGATTTTCAGGCTGTAGTAGAACCTATGAACAGGATTATGGCTTCCTGAAGAGTCCGGGCTGGCCTGACATCTACCCCCACAACATGGACTGCACCATCATCCTGAAGGCACAGCAAAATAGCTACATCTCCTTCTTCTTTAACAATTTCGACGTGGAGAGCCATAGCAACTGTGAATTTGACTACCTGGAGGTGAAACAGAACACATGCAGAGACATACAGACTCTCCTACTCTCCTATTTCTGCTTTCTAATAACTGACTGCGTTCATCATTTTGCTGCTTTAGACAGATGTCATTCAATTCTCTTGTCATAAACTGTAAAGTACTAAAATTTTCATATATTTTGCAAGAAGCATGGTGCAGTATCTGGACCCTACAAGGTGGCACATTAATATGTGGTGACGATGCTTCTGGTAGAAAAAGCACCTGCCTACGATGGCTGTGAATCCCTATATTGGTGTATTGCTTGTGGGTTTGTGAGCTGACACGCCTGGTGGGACTGCTGCTGAGCGCAGATTCTTAAATCAGCAATCTGCAGTATTTACGTATTCCAGCCAGTAGTTAATAAGGTAACACGGTACAGGGAGCTAGTGTGTTAGCAAGACAGGTAAGTATCCCCACATGACAGTTGTAAACAAGGAAGTCAGCTTCCTGGTGGCTGCCGTCCTGCCCCCGCAATGGGTGATAGTGGTATGGAAGGCCAACAGGGACAGTTTTGTGTGGGTTGTGGTGTGTTCATGCCTTTAGAGGATGGTCACGATATGTGCATGCTGTGTCTGGGCTGTTTTCTTTCTGCACCTTTGCTAGTGGTAGAAAACAAATGGTCTCAGTGAGAGAAAAGTGCATCTGGTGAAAGGCTCCTGGCTATGGTGGCTGTGATTTCCTATACCAATGTATTGCTTGTGGGTTCATGAGCTGACGCGCTTGGTGGGACCCATGCTGAGTGCAGACTTTAAAAGTTGGCTAGCAGCGGTCCAAAAACTCTAGGCCAGGCTATTGTCAACGGCTGTGATCCCTGATGCCGGTGCACTCAGTGGGGCCCTTGTTACATGCAGACTCACAAAGTCTGCTCCGGCCAGGCCACTATCAATGGTTGTGATCCCTGATACCGGAGTAATGCTCACGGTTCATGAGTTTACGTACTTGGTAGGCCCATTAAGTGTAGAGGAGGTTGAAGGAATTGATACCATTGATTAGCCCCCCACACTCGCCCGACCTAAATCCAATAGAGAACCTCTGGGACATTATGTTTCAGTCATTCTGACACCACCAGGTTGCACCTCAGACTGTTCAGGGGGCTCAGTGATGCCCTGGTCCAGATCTAAGGAGAGACCATCCATCATCTTATTAGTAGCATGGCCCGATGTTGTCAGGCATGCATACCAGCATGTGGAGGCCGTACAAAATACTAAGTATAATCAGGAAAGATATCCAGCATGACTTTTTTCCCACTGAGATCAGATGTGTTTATAAAGTGTTCTTTTCATTTTTTTTGAGCAGTGTACAATAAATGTGCATTGGTCTGTTGGACTGATCTGTCCAACCTTTCTGGCTGTGACAGCTCTGCATTATGTCAATGGTTCAGTAAATCCGAACACTGTCTGTTGTCTCTCAGATTCGTAATGGCAGTACAGCAAACTCACCACTGATTGGTCGGTTTTGCGGCAGCACCCTGCCCAGCCCCATCTTTCCACAATCTAATCTGCTCTACCTACGCTTTAAGAGTGACTTCTCCCACGCCCGAGATGGCTTTGAGGCTACATGGACATCCTCCCCTCACGGTCAGAACTGAACTATTTATTTAGATTTGTCTAAGATTTATAAAACCATCTTCCATGAAACATAAATAAGGTTGCATTTTCATTTCATTCAAAGACAATTCCTGTCACTAAATAGTACATCTTAAACTAATTCAGCACTAACTAAAGATTAATTACATGTATATTAATTAATTAATTAATATACACGGCTCTTCATCAAATCAAATTTTATTTGTATAGTCCAAATTCACAAGACACATTCTGTCTCTGAGGGCTTTACAATCTGTACAGGGAGTGACACCCTCTGTCCTTAGATCCTCGATTCGAGTGAGTAAAAACTTGCACACAAAAAACCCTTTAACAGGGACAAAAGGTGGAGGACACCTCAGGAAGAGCCACAGAGGAGGGATCCCTCTCCCAGGATGGACAGGCATGCAATGGATGTCACATGTACAGGACAAATCAACACAAACATATTGTACAATTACAATGAATTACAATGAATGATAAAATGATTACAGTAGCCGTGGAACCTGTGATAGAGATAGAAAGACAGATACACAGCAACAACAAATCATAAACTAACTATAAACTGTAATGGAGATATTCAAGGATTTTTATTTGTCATTACAACACATGTAAACATGGGATGCAACGAAATTGGTTTCCCCTGGTCCTGGAGCAGCCCAATATCCAAATATAAAATAAATTAAAGCTGCAAGCAGCCATGGTCGGGCCCTCGCATATGCGCGCACGTGGAAATGCGCGCAAGTCGAAAGGTGCATAATATTGTTCTTTATAATATCGGTCTTAATAACCACAAGAAGTCTCAGACCCCTCAGACAAAGTATATGAAAGTTCAAAGGCATTGATCGAAAATCAGCCAAAAAGTAAAGGGAGTCAGTTTTTCTCTCGGACCCTTGACTTTAACGCGCCGTCACGTCCACGCCCTTTTATGAAAAGTTGAAATTATTTCTCAGATGTCAAGTCCAAGGCCTTGACAACATCCACACCTAGTTTGAGGTGGATATGATCAATATTGTCCGAGCTGCACGCCATCTCGTAAAAGTGGTCTTTTTTGTCGTCACTAGGAGGCGCTATGAAAATCACCGAATATTTTTGTGGAAATGTATTTTAGGCCAGACTGCCATTATATATTCAAAGTTTGGTGAAGATTGGAGAATTTTTCACAAAGTTATAGCACTTTGAAATTTTATCGTAAAATGGAGAATTTCGTGGCCCCGCCCCTCTGACATAGTACATCAAAAAGTTAAGATTTTGATAACTTTTCATCGTCAAATCCTCATGAACCCATGTGCCAAGTTTCAAAAGGATCGGACGAAAGCCCTAGGAGGAGTTCGTTCAAATACGACCCCTGGAAATGACCAAAAAATCACAAAAACGTGAACTTTGACCCAAAACGGCCGCCGTACCCTTTACCGAAACCCGGGTCACCAAGAGACTTTTTGGTGCGTCTCGGTATGTTTCATACACCCTCCAAATCTCATCTGCGTGGATGAAACCGTGTCCGGGGGCTCCTCCGACAACCGAAACCTAGGTGGCGCAGTAGAGCCATTTCTGTACGCCCGTGCTCGACACCCCCAAAATACGACATTTTACGCCCGACTTTGGGGGGGTACGCAAAATTTCATGAGTTTTTGGGGATATTAAAGCCTTGAAAAAGGCAATTCATTTGGCTGAATAATAATAATAAAAAAAAAAAAAAAAAAAATTAAAGCTGCAAGCAGCGATGGGCGGGCCCTCGCATATGTGCGCACGTCGAAATGTGCACACGTCGAAATGTGCATAATATCGTTCTTTATAACATCGGTCTTAATAACCACAAGAAGTTTCAGACAGCTCTCATAGACTCAGATCTGGCCTTCAGGAGTCATGTGCGACAATGTACAACTTTATTTCACTGATATAATGTACAGTTACTATTACATGTCATCTTCTGTCCACATTATGCTGTTTGAGAACACATTGCAGCATGGCTACAGTCAACATGTGCGACAATGTACAACTTAATTTTAACTGATATAATGTACAGTTACTATTACATGTCATATTCTGTCTACATTATGCTGTTTGAGAACACATTGCAGCATGGCGACAGTCAACATGTGCGACAATGTACTTTGAGTTTTGCTTTATTTTACACATTTTTTCCAATTGCAGCGCCCCCAACATGCGCCATGGGGCGCTATAGAGCTTTTTTGTCCAGCCGCCTCATTACATACTGCAGTCTTGTTTTGGTACTGCGTTGAGTTTTGCTTTATTTTACACAACATTTTTTCTAATTGCAGCGCCCCCAACATGCGCCATGGGGCGCTATAGAGCTTTTTTGTGCTTATTGGTCCAAGATAGTTTTTTGTAGGTACTGCCCTGTTCTACAATTCAGCTGAGTTTCGTGAGTCTGTGGGCAAAACTGTGGTGGGGCTGTTCCACTGAAAAATTCAAGGGGGCGCTATAGAGCAGATTTGCCCCAAGTCCAAGGCCTTGACAACATCCACACCAAGTTTGAGGTATATATTATCAATATTGTCCGAGCTGCACGCCATCTCGTAAAAGTGGTATTTTTTGTCTCCACTAGGAGGCGCTATGCAAATTACAGAATATTTTTGTGGAAATGTATTGTAGGCCAGACTACCGTTGTATATGAGAAGTTTTGTGAAGATTGGAGAATTTTTCACAAAGTTATAGCACTTTGAGTTTTATGGCAAAATGGAGAATTTCGTGGCCCCGCCCCTCTGACATAGTATATCAAAAAGTTATGATTTTGATAACTTTTCATCGTCAAAGCCTCATGAACCCATGTGCCAAGTTTCAAAAGAATTGGACGAAAGCCCTAGGAGGAGTTCGTTCAAATACGCCCCCTTCTCAACAGTTCGAAACACAAAAAATGGTGATTTTCATGCTTAAATATCTCACTTCCTGTTAATTTTACAAATTGCTCCAAGAGACTTTTTTGTAGGTCTTGTGATGCCCCATAACTCAGCTGAGTTTCATAACTCTGTGTTCAAAACTGTGGCGGGGCTGTTCCAAAGAAAAATTCAAGGGGGCGCTATAGAGCGCTTTGCCCCGCCCCCTCATTAATTATGCAGCCAAATTGTGCATCACATTGGTCTTAACAACCCCAACAAGTTTCAGACAGCTGTGACAAAGTATATGATAGCCGAACAGTTTTGCCTGAAAATCAGCCAAAAAGTCAATGGAGTCTGGTTTTTCGGTGAAAAAAAAGGCAGCGTCCACTTTGACGCGCCGTCACGGCCACGCCCTTTTATGAAAAGTTGAAATTATTTCTCAGATGTCAAGTCCAAGGCCTTGACAACATCCACACCTAGTTTGAGGTGGATATGATGAATATTGTTCGAGCTGCACGCCATCTCGTAAAAGTGGTGTTTTTTGTCGTCACTAGGAGGCGCTATGAAAATCACCAAATATTTTTGTGGAAATGTATTTTAGGCCAGACTGCCATTATATATTCAAAGTTTGGTGAAGATTGGAGAATTTTTCACAAAGTTATAGCACTTTGAAATTTTATGGCAAAATGGAGAATTTCGTGGCCCCGCCCCTCTGACATAGTACATCAAAAAGTTATGATTTTGATAACTTTTCATCGTCAAAGCCTCATGAACACACACGCCAAGTTTCAAAAGGATCGGACGAAAGCCCTAGGAGGAGTTCGTTCAAATACGACCCCTGGAAATGACCAAAAAATCACAAAAACGTGAACTTTGACCCAAAGTGGCCGCCGTACCCTTTACCGAAACCCGGGTCACCAAGAGACTTTTTGGTGCGTCTTGGTATGTTTCATACACCCTCCAAATCTCATCCGCGTGGATGAAACCGTGTCCGGGGGCTCCTCCGACAACCGAAACCTAGGTAGCGCCGTAGAGCCATTTCTGTACGCTCGTGCGCGGGCCCCCAAAATACGAAATTTTACGCCCGACTTTGGGGGGGTACGCACATTTTCATGAGTTTTTGGGGATGTTAAAGCCTTGAAAAAGGCAATTCATTTGGCTGAATAATAATTTTAAAAAAAATAATAAAAATTAAAGCTGCAAGCAGCGATGGTCGGGCCCTCGCATATGTGCGCACGGCGAAATGTGCGCACGTCGAAATGTGCATAATATCGTTCTTTATAACATCGGTCTTAATAACCACAAGAAGTTTCAGACAGCTCTCATAGACTCAGATCTGGCCTTCAGGAGTCATGTGCGACAATGTACAACTTTATTTCACTGATATAATGTACAGTTACTATTACATGTCATATTCTGTCCACATTATGCTGTTTGAGAACACATTGCAGCATGGCTACAGTCAACATGTGCGACAATGTACAACTTTATTTCACTGATATAATGTACAGTTACTATTACATGTCATATTCTGTCTACATTATGCTGTTTGAGAACACATTGCAGCATGGCGACAGTCAACATGTGCGACAATGTACTTTGAGTTTTGCTTTATTTTACACATTTTTTCCAATTGCAGCGCCCCCAACAGGCGCCATGGGGCGCTATAGAGCTTTTTTGTCCAGCCGCCTCATTACATACTGCAGTCTTGTTTTGGTACTGCTTTGAGTTTTGCTTTATTTTACACAACATTTTTTCTAATTGCAGCGCCCCCAACATGCGCCATGGGGCGCTATAGAGCTTTTTTGTGCTTATTGGTCCAAGATAGTTTTTTGTAGGTACTGCCCTGTTGTACAATTCAGCTGAGTTTCGTGAGTCTGTGGGCAAAACTGTGGTGGGGCTGTTCCACTGAAAAATTCAAGGGGGCGCTATAGAGCAAATTTGCCCCAAGTCCAAGGCCTTGACAACATCCACACCAAGTTTGAGGTATATATTATCAATATTGTCCGAGCTGCACGCCATCTCGTAAAAGTGGTATTTTTTGTCTCCACTAGGAGGCGCTATGCAAATTACAGAATATTTTTGTGGAAATGTATTGTAGGCCAGACTACCGTTGTATATGAGAAGTTTTGTGAAGATTAGAGAATTTTTCACAAAGTTATAGCACTTTGAGTTTTATGGCAAAATGGAGAATTTCGTGGCCCCGCCCCTCTGACATAGTATATCAAAAAGTTATGATTTTGATAACTTTTCATCGTCAAAGCCTCATGAACCCATGTGCCAAGTTTCAAAAGAATTGGACGAAAGCCCTAGGAGGAGTTCGTTCAAATACGCCCCCTTCTCAACAGTTCGAAACACAAAAAATGGTGATTTTCATGCTTAAATATCTCACTTCCTGTTAATTTTACAAATTGCTCCAAGAGACTTTTTTGTAGGTCTTGTGATGCCCCATAACTCAGCTGAGTTTCATAACTCTGTGTTCAAAACTGTGGCGGGGCTGTTCCAAAGAAAAATTCAAGGGGGCGCTATAGAGCGCTTTGCCCCGCCCCCTCATTAATTATGCAGCCAAATTGTGCATCACATTGGTCTTAACAACCCCAACAAGTTTCAGACAGCTGTGACAAAGTATATGATAGCCGAACAGTTTTGCCTGAAAATCAGCCAAAAAGTCAATGGAGTCTGGTTTTTCGGTGAAAAAAAAGGCAGCGTCCACTTTGACGCGCCGTCACGGCCACGCCCTTTTATGAAAAGTTGAAATTATTTCTCAGATGTCAAGTCCAAGGCCTTGACAACATCCACACCTAGTTTGAGGTGGATATGATGAATATTGTTCGAGCTGCACGCCATCTCGTAAAAAGTGGTGTTTTTTGTCGTCACTAGGAGGCGCTATGAAAATCACCAAATATTTTTGTGGAAATGTATTTTAGGCCAGACTGCCATAATATATTCAAAGTTTGGTGAAGATTGGAGAATTTTTCACAAAGTTATAGCACTTTGAAATTTTATGGCAAAATGGAGAATTTCGTGGCCCCGCCCCTCTGACATAGTACATCAAAAAGTTATGATTTTGATAACATTTCATCGTCAAAGCCTCATGAACACACACGCCAAGTTTCAAAAGGATCGGACGAAAGCCCTAGGAGGAGTTCGTTCAAATACGACCCCTGGAAATGACCAAAAAATCACAAAAACGTGAACTTTGACCCAAAGTGGCCGCCGTACCCTTTACCGAAACCCGGGTCACCAAGAGACTTTTTGGTGCGTCTTGGTATGTTTCATACACCCTCCAAATCTCATCCGCGTGGATGAAACCGTGTCCGGGGGCTCCTCCGACAACCGAAACCTAGGTGGCGCCGTAGAGCCATTTCTGTACGCTCGTGCGCGGGCCCCCAAAATACGAAATTTTACGCCCGACTTTGGGGGGGTACGCACATTTTCATGAGTTTTTGGGGATGTTAAAGCCTTGAAAAAGGCAATTCATTTGGCTGAATAATAATTTTAAAAAAAATTAAAGCTGCAAGCAGCGATGGTCGGGCCCTCGCATATGTGCGCACGTCGAAATGTGCGCACGTCGAAATGTGCATAATATCGTTCTTTATAACATCGGTCTTAATAACCACAAGAAGTTTCAGACAGCTCTCATAGACTCAGATCTGGCCTTCAGGAGTCATGTGCGACAATGTACAACTTTATTTCACTGATAAATGTACAGTTACTATTACATGTCATATTCTGTCCACATTATGCTTTTGAGAACACATTGCAAGCATGG
>CM014096.1:30656342-30773097 GCA_004119915.2 Collichthys lucidus
TACAGAGTTCAGTCAAACTACACAGTTCACCAAGATCTTGTACTATAACTATTACTCTCTACAATTCTACCTTTTCATCTAAATTTCTACAGTGTTACACAACATTGTATTACTTCATACTATTCTACTCTTTTCAACCAATTTCAACATTTTTAAGATATATCTCTTATGGCCTTTTTAAACTTTATAGTATAGAGACAGCTGAAGAGTGACAGGAATGTGAGGGGGAGAGAGAGTGTAAGAGACAGGGAAAAGACATGCAGAAAAAGGGCAGCAGGTGCGCCGCTGGGGCCGGCGGCGGCAGAGGGCACCCACACCGCACTTTCCGCAGGAAATGCAGTTTTCTAGTTATTTTTCTTCTTCCGTACGTTTTTTGGCCTCTAACTACTCCTACAAATTTTGTCCTACAAAAATAAAAATTATACCACTAGATTCAGCTCATTCATGCCACAGCTGCTATTACTTTTCTACATTCTACTATTAATATTCTACAAATTATTCAACTTTTTCTGCAAATAATTTCCTATTTAAAATGCATTACACAAACTTCAAATCATTCTACAAAACTTCTACAAACATTCTACAATTTCAACAACTTGTACTACTACTACAGACTTCATTCAAATTTCAAATTCTACACAAACTCTTCAACTATTAAACTCGTATTTAACTTTTTTCAAAATCTTTTACCGTTTTTAAACTATCAAGGCTCAAAGTTCAGCAGGTTTTAGTCAAATTTCTGGGTTTATAATGGGTGTGTATGTGGTTTCCTAGAGTGATGACATCATCAGCTAGAGTGAGGAGCAGGGAGAAAAATCACTAAAAAAATAAAACGTATTTCACTTTCGTGCCCTCAAATGCCCCACTACAGACACGATGTATACATAGAAACGTAGGAAAATTCGAGGTATTAGCACTGATACCACTGTTGTAGCTGTCGCTGTATAGTTTTGGGTGCCTACACGTTAATTGATCGACTACTCCCATCCACAGCCTCATTAACTCCCATGGTTTTTGAAGCAGAGAATTTACCGGAAGGAGCAGGGCGCACCTGTGCTTGCTCTGACTCTCGAGGCCAAAGTTTATACAATTTTCGCCTGAAACTTGGCACAGACATTATACACACGATGAGCATTCTTCTGGTCATTTAAGATTTTGGTTTGAGGCATACCATATAGGGTTTTTTCAATTGTAGGCACAGTATATGTCATTCAGACATATACTGTGCATTTCAGTGAGACAGACAGGCTGCATGGAGCACCTGTGTCTAATTAATGAGACCTGCAGCTCACCCAGGTTGCTTGGCAACCTCACCCTGCTTGAGGAGGGGGGGGGGGGGGGGGGGCAGCAGACAAGCCGAGTGGCTGCCATTTTTGTAGTTCTTGGCACTTCATTTGAACTTGTCTGTGTAAAATGTGCGCACACACACACACACACACACACAAAGACTAGAATTAGAATTAGAATTAAAGTTCTGTAAATGGACCCCAAATGTTGTAGAAAAAAATAAAATTTGTAAAAACAACCAATGAGAGAAAGGAGGTGTGGAAAACACTTTGCACGATTCCTTTAAAACGGGTGTGCGTCTGAGAATGACTGAAAACCATCTTGGTGAAGAAAGAAACTCATCATGCCGCTGAAAAGATCTACTCCCGACAGAGCCAATGATGCTTCTGACTCGAGCAGCGAAGAAATGCAGAATTTACAGCAGAAGAGAGTCATCACAGCTCTGATATCTGAGACGCCTGTTACAATCTTTGAAGAATCAGGATTGAAAGCGGCTGCTGCTCCAAAGAAGAGTGTCGTCTATCTGTGCCGGCTGCAAGCGCCCCCACGCGATTCTCTGCATGGGGAATGGTCTTTGGAGTCGTACGGAGTGCAAGGCTATTGGGGCTATGTGTTCAAGTATGAAACGAGTGAGCTTTGGCTGTATCAGAGGAATGATGCTTCTGACTCGAGCAGCGAAGAAATGTTACAACAGCAACAAGTTTTACAACTTTGAACCCAGAAAGGGTTCACACACACACACACACACACACACACACACACACACACACACACACACACACACACACACACGACACAAGACCCCCAATTGTAGAAATGAAATGGCAGGAAACTGCCAACTGTTGTAAAAACAAACTTGGCCGACATCCCGGGTTAGAGAGGTGGAAGGCTAATCCTCAAATGGCTGAAATAAAGTCATAAACGTAAACGGTTGTCTGGCATTCGTTTTCTGGGTATAAAAGCGTATCTTACACTCTGACCCACACAAGACCCCCAATTGTAGAAATGAAATGGCGGGAAACTCAGTTGTGAAAACAAACTCGGCCGACATCTGGTGTTGTAGAGATGCAAGCTAACACCTCAAATGGTTGAAACACCATAAACTAATAAATTGTCTTCAGCATTCGTTTTCTGGGCATAAAAGCCATACCTTAGAGCTGGTTAAAGTCAGACTTCAAGAGTCAGTGAACGCAGAAAGGTTGACGCGGACACCAAAGTCATTGAACGTACGGTTGACGAAGATGGAGCATGGTATGCAGCTTTAACTTAAACTTTTGTCTTTCTACCAAAAAAAAGTGAACTATAATATTTATTATATATTTATTTTTAGAAAATAACATTTTATCCGAGGTTTAGCCTCCTACTTCTCCTTCTGACCAACAAGTCATATTTCCTGGTAAGTGATTTACCTTTTTTTCTTTTTTTTATTCTGCTTTGCAACAATTGTCTTTTTCATTTCTTGAAGTGACTTCTGACTAGTTTGAGTAACTTCTGAAGTTTACACACATTTACACACATTTTAGAAACTAGCCGGTAATGTTAACATGTTTTTCTGTGTTATAAGACATTTTTGATGCTTTTTGGGTTGTTGTTGTTGTATCCAGGATTTTGTTTTCTACACTGACTGTCTCTTTCATTTCTTGAAGTGACTCCTGAAGAGTTTCAGGGCATCGATCTCACACAATCAGATCTCGGTGAGTCTATTATATGCTCTTTATTTTCTCTGACTTTGTCAGTAAACTGATGAGATGTAACTATTTAAACTTTTTCCTCGTCTCCAAACTTTCATATATAGATCTTCTAGACGGAGCGACGCAGCTCCAGAGTGTTAGAACGCCTGTATCTAACTATCTATTAGATGGTGATGCAGGAAGCACTCTGAGCACTCCTGCAGCATCGGCTCATCCCCTTAAACAGCGTCTGCGATTAGGACGACGCAACCACCCAGGAAACGCAGGAAATTCTGCCGCCACAACAAGTGGAGCATCGGGTAAGTCGCAAAAACTTTTATAAAGAAAAAAAATATATATATATTATATATTTCTGACGATGGAAAGAGTGACGTTTGGATTTCAATTATGTTTTATACAGAGCCCAGGCCTTCAGTTTCTGTGTCAGAGCTACCTAGACCAAAAAAACCCAACGTCCGTCAACAAGGTAGGCAATGTTTTTCTAAATATAAAATGATTTGATGATTTTTTGAATTAAATTATAATTGAATTAAAATATGTTTTGTTTTTTTTCCCCAAGTTGTGGAACAAAGGAGCCGTGGGACCGAAACCCTGGAACCAGTGCAGCCTCACGGCGGGGACACGACGCGGGAAGCCCAGCGCAGTGAGAGTGGATCTACAGACCCTGAAACCCGGCGCACTGAGACCGGATCCACAGACCCCGAAGCCCGTCGCAGAGAGCTTGACACACGATCCTTGGAGTCAGAAGTGCAGCCTGCGAGGGAGGGAGTTAACTCACACCCACTGACTGCGGACGAACGTGAGAGACTGCAAAGGTTTGACTTGTTTTGTGAAATT
The DNA here is from genome assembly GCA_004119915.2 of Collichthys lucidus. NCBI lineage: Eukaryota > Metazoa > Chordata > Actinopteri > Sciaenidae > Collichthys > Collichthys lucidus. The sequence continues at coordinate 30,660,158 of CM014096.1, forward strand.
GCTGATTTCATTAAGAAACTGGACGATCTTGAGAGACTGCAAAGGCTGGATGCGCTTTGTGAAATTGCTGATTACAGTAGGAAAAAGTCCTAAACGTGTGGTGTGACATTTAAAATAAACAAAAAAAATGGATGAAGAAAAGTTTTCTTTTGGTCTGTCTGATTTAGAGTTTATGGTTGAGCAATTGAATCAAATCTCCCCACCTCCTCCTGTAGATGTAGCCGATGCTAATGTGGGTGAACCGTCATCATCGACTGCTAATAACTATTTCCAACCATTAGAAGACGCTCTGCTGCTTCTAAATCAAAACCCATCTTCCTCCAATGTTGAAAATTATTTCCATTCTTTAGAACTCGCTCTGCATCAGATTGACCAGACCCCTCCCTCCTCCTCACCCCCTTCTCCCTCCCCCTCCTCTTCATCCCCTTCTCCCTCACCCCCTTCTCCCTCCCCCTCCTCTTCATCCCCTTCTCCCTCTCCCTCACCCCCTTCTCCCTTCCCCTCCTCCTCATCCCCTCTTCCCACCCCCTCCTCCTGCTCACATGCAAATGAGAGCCAAGTCCCCCCTCCCTCTCCTCCTCCTAACCCACAAGTCCACGTCCAGCATGGTGGAGGAGGAGGAGGAGACGAAGGGAGAGGTCTGTCTGATTCACCCCCCAGGCCGTCCACCTCCTCCTCCTCCTCCTCCAACATCACGACTGTGCCCCGCGAGCGGTTCAACAATCTGGAGTTGAGGCGAGTGTTCACCGTTCCCCCTGCTAGAAACATACCGGATCTTGCACAGTTTTATGACGATGTGATGTTGATTCTTAGAGAAATGGCTGATGCTGTCAGAGCACAGGTTGGGCGTAATGATGTAATACAGCTAGAGCTTATTGGTGAGAATGTTCAGAATCATGTCTCTGTGGTTGTTGAGGATGAACATGGTGATGCCATCTTACCTGCTTTTGAGGGCTTGCTAGAGCGCTTGGTTCAATCTAACGCTGAGATAGCATCAGATGCTAGGTTAGAATTAGTGGTTCAGGTCGTGCATGATCCTAGAGGCGGTGTTAAACGCAAACTGGACAAAACTTTAGACTGTGAAATAATACGAATTAAAAGACAACATCTGTACATTGTGGACAACAGGAATGATCACCTCTGCTTTGCCATTAACTTGGCCCATGTAAACGATCCTCTAATTACTGATAATCAGGCCTTAGAACAAGGGAGACAGTTTCAGAGACTCGTCGGTCTGACACCTCAGACCCCCGTCACCTTTACTGACGTGTGCAAATTTGAAAAAATTCTGAACCGCAAAATTGTTATTTTTTACAGAAGTCCAGATCGGCAGCCGCTCTCTCATTTTGAGACGGCTTTCTCCGATAGATCAAATCCTCTATTTCTCTTTTTGTTCCAGAACTATTATTAAGGTATAAAAAATCTGAAAGCCTTTCTCGGGGTTCCGTACGTCTGTCATTACTGCTACAAAAGCTACACGAAGCCCTACGCCCACCAATGCAAAGGTCACTGCTCTGTGTGTAACAATCCTGATTGTATTAAGCAGGAGCTCAAACCCATAGCATGCAGTGACTGCAACAGGACGTGTCGTACGCCTCTGTGTTTTGACAGGCACAAGGAGCCTAGAGAAAGACCTTTGGGTGAAACACATAGCAGTATATGCAACAAAATCAAAAGATGTCAGAGTTGCAAAAAAATTACCACATCTCATAATCACAAATGCCAGCGGCCTAAATGCAACATTTGCGGAGAGAAATTAGACTCTGACGCCGGTGATCACCTCTGCTTCATTCAGCCTTTGCCTCCGACTAGAGATCATACAGATAAATTGACTATTATGACTGTGAAACATTTGTTGTTCACCAGAACGTGCACAAGCCTTTTCTTGTCTGCACCAAAACACTGAGTGGCGTGCGGTGGGCGTCTTATGGTTTGAACTGTGTCAGGGACTTTCTCCTGCATTTCAGGAGGCCCGCGTACCTAAACAGTGTGTTTGTAGCTCACAATACTAAAGGTTTTGACAGCTATCTGATCCTCAACACCATGACAGAGATGGGAATGCAACCTTCTCTCATCATGCAGGGCAGTAAAATTCTCTGTTTCCAAGACCCTGATTTTAATCTAAAATTTATCGACTCTCTGTCTTTCCTCACCATGCGTCTCAGCGCCATGCCCAAGGCGTTAGGTTTCTCTGATCAGACCAAGGGTCATTTCCCTCACGGTTTCAGTTCAGAGAAGAATTTGCAGTATATCGGAGCTTATCCCCCGCCGCATAATTATGGCGTGGAACGTATGACTCGTGCTCAGCAGCAAGAGTTTTACGGCTGGTACGGAGAGGTGAGTCAGGGCACGTTTGACTTTGAGAAGGAAGCTCGGCTGTACTGTGAAAATGATGTTGACATTCTGGGCTGCGTCCTGTTTAGAAATCAGTTCCTCACTGACACAGGCGTAGATCCTTTTAGCTGCATCACTATCGCCTCCGCATGCATGAAGGAGTTTCTCACAAAATTCCTCCCACCCAAAACCCTGGCCGTACCTTCGCCGGATAACTACAGGTGCCAGACCAAAAGCTACTCCCACGCTTCCATTTAGTGGTTGGAGTGGGTAGCACGCAGCACTAATGTTTTTATCCAGCATGCGTTAAACAAGGGGGAGAAACAGGTAGGACCGTACTTTGTTGACGGTTTTGCCGAAATAGACGGTGTTGCTTATGCTTGGGAGTTTCAGGGGTGCTTTTACCACGGCTACCCGTCTTGTTTTAACCCCCACGACATTTGCCCTCTGAGGCGAGTCCCGTTTGAGGAGCTGCATGCGGCTAGTGAGGAGAAAATGCATGCTTTGAAATCTGTTTACGGTGTTCAGACGGTTGTCATGTGGCAGCATGAATGGTCCGCTTTGAAAAATGTGCATGCGGGTGTAAAAGCTTTTCTCGGGAGTTTCCTTCCTCCCGAACCTCTGTGCCCCCGCGACGCTCTCTTTGGTGGTAGAACGAGCGCTGTGAGGCTGAGGTACACGGCTGGGCCTAACGAGACCGTGCACTATGTAGATGTCACTTCTCTGTATCCGTATGTAAACTGTAACTTTTCTTATCCGCTAGGTCACCCCACCATCATCCACAAAGACTTTGATCACCCTCAAAACTACTTTGGGTTCATCAAAGCCACCATCCACCCTCCTAGAGGGCTCTTGTTCCCCGTGTTACCTTACAAAACATCTAGAGGTAAATTGGTGTTCACCCTCTGTCGTAGCTGCGCTGAAATCAAGAATCAGACGGGTCCGTGTAGACACGACGAGCGGGCCAGAGCATTGACGGGAGTGTGGGTCAGCGTTGAAGTGAACAAGGCTCTAGAGGTTGGTTATAGGGTAGGTAAGATCATTGAAGTGTGGCACTTTCAGGGACTATGAGCTGCATCAAGGCGTGCGGCTGGACGCTGACAAAATTGAGGTGAACCCTGCAAAGAGACAGGTGGCTAAACTGTGTCTCAACAGTTTCTGGGGAAAGTTTGCGCAGAGAAGCAATCTGCCTCAGACCACCCTGGTCAGCGACCCTGAAGACTTTCTCCGCTTCATGTTTTCCGGTCAGTACAATGTGAAATACTTTAACTTTCTGAACGACAAGACCGCTATGATTCAGTGGAATTACCACAAGCGGTGCGTCGTGCCTCCAGGTAGAGCTAATAATGTGTTCATCGCTGCATTCACAATTTTTTTTTGGTTTGTCTGATTGTAGTCTGAGTGATACCTTTGACACGCAATACTACCTTTTTCTTTTGTCTCGTCTGGTAGGCGTAACTTTTGGGACCAGCGGCTGCAAATTCTTGAATGCTGTCACCGTCCAGCTCATCGGTCAAATCCCCCAGATAATTCCCCAATTTCAGAGGCGTCGCCCCGTCTTTCACCACATATATCAGACTGTCAGTATCCATGTAGAGAACATTTTCCTGCACCTGCTCTAGATAACTGTACAGCTTGAGACGGGCATAAGCGGTAGTGAATGCAGCGATGAACACATTATTAGCTCTACCTGGAGGCACGACGCACCGCTTGTGGTAATTCCACTGAATCATAGCGGTCTTGTCGTTCAGAAAGTTAAAGTATTTCACATTGTACTGACCGGAAAACATGAAGCGGAGAAAGTCTTCAGGGTCGCTGACCAGGGTGGTCTGAGGCAGATTGCTTCTCTGCGCAAACTTTCCCCAGAAACTGTTGAGACACAGTTTAGCCACCTGTCTCTTTGCAGGGTTCACCTCAATTTTGTCAGCGTCCAGCCGCACGCCTTGATGCAGCTCATAGTCCCTGATGTACTTTTCTCTGCTTTCCTGATCAGTGGCCTCAGGTGGGTAGCCTGAAGCTTCCTGCTTACCTTTCAGGAAGGTGTGCATGTAGCCCACAAAAATGGAGTCGCTACGCCTGTCAAAGTGCCACACTTCAATGATCTTACCTACCCTATAACCAACCTCAAGAGCCTTGTTCACTTCAACGCTGACCCACACTCCCGTCAATGCTCTGACCCGCTCGTCGTGTCTACACGGACCCGTCTGATTGTTGATTTCAGCGCAGCTACGACAGAGGGTGAACACCAATTTACCTCTAGATGTTTTTTGTAAGGTAACACGGGGAACAAGAGCCCTCTAGGAGGGTGGACGGTGGCTTTGATGAACCCAAAGTAGTTTTGAGGGTGATCAAAGTCTTTGTGGATGATGGTGGGGTGACCTAGCGGATAAGAAAAGTTACAGTTTACATACGGATACAGAGAAGTGACATCTACATAGTGCACGGTCTCGTTAGGCCCAGCCGTGTACCTCAGCCTCACAGCGCTCGTTCTACCACCAAAGAGAGCGTCGCGAGGGCACAGAGGTTCGGGAGGAAGGAAACTCCCGAGAAAAGCTTTTACACCCGCATGCACATTTTTCAAAGCGGACCATTCATGCTCCCACATGACAACCGTCTGAACACCGTAAACAGATTTTAAAGCATGCATTTTCTCCTCACTAGCCGCATGCAGCTCCTCAAACGGGACTCGCCTCAGAGGGCAAATGTCGTGGGGGTTAAAACAAGACGGGCAGCCGTGGTAAAAGCACCCCTGAAACTCCCAAGCATAAGCAACACCGTCTATTTCGGCAAAACCATCAACAAAGTACGGTCCTACCTGTTTCTCCCCCTTGTTTAACGCATGCTGGATAAAAACATTAGTGCTCCGTACTACCCACTCCAACCACTGAATGGAAGCGTGGGAGTAGCTTTTGGTCTGGCACCTGTAGTTATCCGGCGAAGGTACGGCCAGGGTTTTGGGTGGGAGGAATTTTGTGAGAAACTCCTTCATGCATGCGGAGGCGATAGTGATGCAGCTAAAAGGATCTACGCCTGTGTCAGTGAGGAACTGATTTCTAAACAGGACGCAGCCCAGAATGTCAACATCATTTTCACAGTACAGCCGAGCTTCCTTCTCAAAGTCAAACGTGCCCTGACTCACCTCTCCGTACCAGCCGTAAAACTCTTGCTGCTGAGCACGAGTCATACGTTCCACGCCATAATTATGCGGCGGGGGATAAGCTCCGATATACTGCAAATTCTTCTCTGAACTGAAACCGTGAGGGAAATGACCCTTGGTCTGATCAGAGAAACCTAACGCCTTGGGCATGGCGCTGAGACGCATGGTGAGGAAAGACAGAGAGTCGATAAATTTTAGATTAAAATCAGGGTCTTGGAAACAGAGAATTTTACTGCCCTGCATGATGAGAGAAGGTTGCATTCCCATCTCTATCATGGTGTTGAGGATCAGATAGCTGTCAAAACCTTTAGCATTGTGAGCTACAAACACACTGTTTAGGTACGCGGGCCTCCTGAAATGCAGGAGAAAGTCCCTGACACAGTTCAAACCATAAGACGCCCACCGCACGCCACTCAGTGTTTTGGTGCAGACAAGAAAAGGCTTGTGCACGTTCTGGTGAACAACAAATTTTTCACAGTCATAAAAAAATCAATTTATCTGTATGATCTCTAGTCGGAGGCAAAGGCTGAATGAAGCAGAGGTGATCACCGGCGTCAGAGTCTAATTTCTCTCCGCAAATGTTGCATTTAGGCCGCTGGCATTTGTGATTATGAGATGTGGTAATTTTTTTGCAACTCTGTCATCTTTTGATTTTGTTGCATATACTGCTATGTGTTTCACCCAAAGGTCTTTCTCTAGGCTCCTTGTGCCTGTCAAAACACAGAGGCGTACGACACGTCCTGTTGCAGTCACTGCATGCTATGGGTTTGAGCTCCTGCTTAATACAATCAGGATTGTTACACACAGAGCAGTGACCTTTGCATTGGTGGGCGTAGGGCTTCGTGTAGCTTTTGTAGCAGTAATGACAGACGTACGGAACCCAGAGAAAGGCTTTCAGATTTTTTATACCGTAATAATGGTTCTGGAACAAAAAGAGAAACAGAGGATTTGATCTATCGGAGAAAGCCGTCTCAAAATGAGAGAGCGGCTGCCGATCTGGACTTCTGTAAAAAATAACAATTTTGCGGTTCAGAATTTTTTCAAATTTGCACACGTCAGTAAAGGTGACGGGGGTCTGAGGTGTCAGACCGACGAGTCTCTGAAACTGTCTCCCTTGTTCTAAGGCCTGATTATCAGTAATTAGAGGATCGTTTACATGGGCCAAGTTAATGGCAAAGCAGAGGTGATCATTCCTGTTGTCCACAATGTACAGATGTTGTCTTTTAATTCGTATTATTTCACAGTCTAAAGTTTTGTCCAGTTTGCGTTTAACACCGCCTCTAGGATCATGCACGACCTGAACCACTAATTCTAACCTAGCATCTGATGCTATCTCAGCGTTAGATTGAACCAAGCGCTCCAGCAAGCCCTCAAAAGCAGGTAAGATGGCATCACCATGTTCATCCTCAACAACCACAGAGACATGATTCTGAACATTCTCACCAATAAGCTCTAGCTGTATTACATCATTACGCCCAACCTGTGCTCTGACAGCATCAGCCATTTCTCTAAGAATCAACATCACATCGTCATAAAACTGTGCAAGATCCGGTATGTTTCTAGCAGGGGGAACGGTGAACACTCGCCTCAACTCCAGATTGTTGAACCGCTCGCGGGGCACAGTCGTGATGTTGGAGGAGGAGGAGGAGGAGGTGGACGGCCTGGGGGGTGAATCAGACAGACCTCTCCCTTCGTCTCCTCCTCCTCCTCCACCATGCTGGACGTGGACTTGTGGGTTAGGAGGAGGAGAGGGAGGGGGGACTTGGCTCTCATTTGCATGTGAGCAGGAGGAGGGGGTGGGATAAGGGGATGAGGAGGAGGGGAAGGGAGAAGGGGGTGAGGGAGAGGGAGAAGGGGATGAAGAGGAGGGGGAGGGAGAAGGGGGTGAGGGAGAGGGAGAAGGGGATGAAGAGGAGGAGGAGGGAGAAGGGGGTGAGGAGGAGGGAGGGGTCTGGTCAATCTGATGCAGAGCGAGTTCTAAAGAATGGAAATAATTTTCAACATTGGAGGAAGATGGGTTTTGATTTAGAAGCAGCAGAGCGTCTTCTAATGGTTGGAAATAGTTATTAGCAGTCGATGATGACGGTTCACCCACATTAGCATCGGCTACATCTACAGGAGGAGGTGGGGAGATTTGATTCAATTGCTCAACCATGAACTCTAAATCAGACAGACCAAAAGAAAAGTTTTCTTCATCCATTTTTTTTGTTTATTTTAAATGTCACACCACACGTTTAGGACTTTTTCCTACTGTAATCAGCAATTTCACAAAGCGCATCCAGCCTTTGCAGTCTCTCAAGATCGTCCGGTTTCTTAATGAAATCAGCAATTTCACAAAACACGTCAAACCTTTGCAGTCTCTCATGTTCGTCCGCAGTCAGTGGGTGTGAGTTAACTCCCACCCTCAGTGCGCTGGGTTTCAGGGTCTGTAGATCCACTCTCACTGCGCTGGGCTTCCCGCCTCGTGTCCCCGCCGTGAGGCTGCACTGGTTCCAGGGTTTCGGTCCCACGGCTCCTTTGTTCCACAACTTGGGGAAAAAAAACAAAACATATTTTAATTCAATTATAATTTAATTCAAAAAATCATCAAATCATTTTATATTTAGAAAAACATTGCCTACCTTGTTGACGGACGTTGGTTTTTTTTGGTCTAGGTAGCTCTGACACAGAAACTGAAGGCCTGGGCTCTGTATAAAACATAATTGAAATCCAAACGTCACTCTTTCCATCGTCAGAAATATATAATATATATATATTTTTTTTCTTTATGAAAGTTTTTGCGACTTACCCGATGCTCCACTTGTTGTGACGGCAGAATTTCCTGCGTTTCCTGGGTGGTTGCGTCGTCCTAATCGCAGACGCTGTTTAAGGGGATGAGCCGATGCTGCAGGAGTGCTCAGAGTGCTTCCTGCATCACCATCTAATAGATAGTTAGATACAGGCGTTCTAACACTCTGGAGCTGCGTCGCTCCGTCTAGAAGATCTATATATGAAAGTTTGGAGACGAGGAAAAAGTTTAAATAGTTACATCTCATCAGTTTACTGACAAAGTCAGAGAAAATAAAGAGCATATAATAGACTCACCGAGATCTGATTGCGTGAGATCGATGCCCTGAAACTCTTCAGGAGTCACTTCAAGAAATAAAAGAGACATTCAGTGTAGAAAACAAAATCCTGGATACAACAACAACAACCCAAAAAGCATCAAAAATGTCTTATAACACAGAAAAACATGTTAACATTAGCGGCTAGTTTCTAAAATGTGTGTAAATGTGTGTAAACTTCAGAAGTTACTCAAACTAGTCAGAAGTCACTTCAAGAAATGAAAAAGACAATTGTTGCAAAGCAGAATAAAAAAAAGAAAAAAAAGGTAAATCACTTACCAGGAAATATGACTTGTTGGTCAGAAGGAGAAGTAGGAGGCTGAACCTCGGATAAAATGTTATTTTCTAAAAATAAATATATAATAAATATTATAGTTCACTTTTTTTTTGGTAGAAAGACAAAAGTTTAAGTTAAAGCTGCATACCATGCTCCATCTTCGTCAACCGTACGTTCAATGACTTTGGTATCCGCGTCAACCTTTCTGCGTTCACTGACTCTTGAAGTCTGACTTTAACCAGCTCTAAGGTATGGCTTTTATGCCCAGAAAACGAATGCTGAAGACAATTTATTAGTTTATGGTGTTTCAACTATTTGAGGTGTTAGCTTGCATCTCTACAACACCAGATGTCGGCCGAGTTTGTTTTCACAACTGAGTTTCCCGCCATTTCATTTCTACAATTGGGGGTCTTGTGTGGGTCAGAGTGTAAGATACGCTTTTATACCCAGAAAACGAATGCCAGACAACCGTTACGTTTATGACTTTATTTCAGCCATTTGAGGATTAGCCTTCCACCTCTCTAACCCGGGATGTCGGCCGAGTTTGTTTTTACAACAGTTGGCAGTTTCCTGCCATTTCATTTCTACAATTGGGGGTCTTGTGTCGTGTGTGTGTGTGTGTGTGTGTGTGTGTGTGTGTGTATGTGTGTGTGTGTGAACCCTTTCTGGGTTCAAAGTTGTAAAACTTGTTGCTGTTGTAACATTTCTTCGCTGCTCGAGTCAGAAGCATCATTCCTCTGATACAGCCAAAGGTTTCTGGGTAAAAGTTCAGGGGGTTTCTAGGTAAAAGTTCAGTAAAAGTTCAAAGTCGTAAAACTGTCAAAGTTTGACGAAAGGTGTGCAATATAACTCTCTCACGCCCATTGTGTTTTTAACATAATTTGAGTATGTGTCTTTGACTCTGACACATTGTACCCTATTTGATTTGATTGATATGCGGAGAGCCATGTCAGTGTTTGTGTGGAAAAATTAAAATAAGAGAGCTTGGAGATGAGGACATTGTGATTAACCAACCCGTTCTCATTCCCAACGCGTAAAATACCTACGCTTTGTCACGCCCCCTGGCGTGTGATACACACGCAAAAGGTACCCTTCCGAGTGTGTATCACACGCTCTGGGTTGTCCATTGACTCCAGTATAATCCGTTTGCGCTGGTAAGAGACGCTCGGAGCAGAGCTCCAGCTGTCCATTCACTCCAATAATAACCCGACCACAGCGATACATGACGCTGCAAGCTACAATCTGATTGGACAACCGAGGACCCTCTGCCCGGAATTGTTTTTCTCACTATGTTAAAGATTTCTTTTATTGAAATCATCAACGTTTCTCAGCACAAACACGCCAAAGTGTCACTGATAATTCAACAATAAAATAGCTTCATGTTGTGGCCCTCGGTATGTTTTTTTTCCTCCTTCTAGCCTGAGAAATAAACTTTTATTCCTATGTTTTGGATAGCGGAAAGGCCTACACTACCCAGAATGCTCGACCACTGACGATTTGCGAGCTACAATCTGATTGGACAACCGAGGACCCTCTGCCCGGAAGTGTTTTTCTCACTATGTCAAGGATTTCTTTTATTAAAATCATCAACGTTTCTCAGCACAAACACGCCAAAGTGTCACTCATAATTCAACAATAAAATAGCTTCATGTTGTGGCCCTCGGTATGTTTTTTTTCTCCTTCTAGCCTGAGAAATAAACTTTTATTCCTATGTTTTGGATAGCGGAAAGGCCTACACTACCCAGAATGCTCGACCACCGACGATTTGTCACGCCCCTTCCACCTCTGATACGCAAAAGGTATCTTCCCAGGTCTGTATAAAACGGAGCACGAGCGCGAGCAGAAGATTAAGGTGAAGTTGAAGGTGAGGACAAAGAAGACAAAGAAGATAAAGAAGAAATAGATTCTAACGCAGGTATGTAAAAAAAAAATTCTTTGAGAAAGTGAAAGTGTATGTTTTAGAAAGAGATTACCTTGATTCACAAGTCTCGCAAAGTAACAGTTTAAGGCATTTAAAAATGGCTACCGTCAGTGTGCTCGGTAGAGTAAGCTTACGACTGTACGTGGCTACTGTAGCAATAGCTCTTTAATCCACCGATGATGGATTTAATCTATTACAAACATTAAAGGAGTTGCACTTCGCTAATATTGTATGCCCTGGCGCAAATAGCCTCGCATGGTGTGTAATGTTAAAAAGCAGTTTTCTACTTCTGCTAGCTCTGTACAAACCCATAATGCTAACGTTAATTGCTAACATTGTTGAACGGAGCGCAAACACTGAAAATCATTTGGATTGCTTTATTCGTGTGTTTTATGTATTTCTTTGTGTCACTGAGTTCTATCAAAATCTCTTTCCTCTTTAGTTTGAATAATGAGTGATTCGGAGGATCTTGATTTGGAGGAAGCGCTTCAGGGTGCCGACAAACTCCTTCAGGATATGGAGGTAACATTATTATTTTTAAAAGTGATGTAGTTAAACACTCTTGTGTAATTTATCGTAGAGAGTAAAAGTTGACTTTGGTACATTTCTACAGCATGTCCAGCTTCTCAAACCTAATTTTTATTACTGAATATATTACTTCCGGTGAACTCCTGTGAAATTGGCTCCATGAACATTTGATAATCTTTGCTTTAATCATGGACTGTATTTTAGGTGTTGCATCTGTCTCTTGTTAATTGCATAGAATGAGGGACAGGGGAAACCTGAACCAAAACCAGTGCGATGGAAAAAACGTGACCGACAGGGGGATGTTATTCCTCAAAGACCATCAACCAGTCGAAGTATTAGTGGGATGCCACGTGGTCAGTATTCATCCTTTCATATGAATTGGAGTGGATTGGACTAGTGTTCTCCCCACAGCACCTGGTTTGGTCTGAATCAGCTACTTGCCACCTATAGTTGCTTTAAAAATGTTATTTCCTTGTTTAACACAGCACGGTCCAGATGTGAAGCACCTGGTGATGTCACCAGTGTCGACCCAAGAACAGGTACGTTACCTACTTGGATATGTTGTGATGTTTCCTTTTATAGTTGTTTTTGAGTTATGCAGAATTGTATAGGCTGTGCAGTCCTAAACCATAACCACCTAGAGTATATGGTTCATTTTGTGGCAGTTTTTTTATTTCTTTATTTTTTCCGCAAGTGCCTGAAACGGAAACTGAAGTGCTTCGCCAGGAGCTCCTTCAGTTGTTGGAGGATGGAGAAGAGGATGCAGCAGTGACCTGTGAGACGTCGTCTGAGTTGGCTGCTACTGATTGGGAGATCAGAAATACTGTGTCCTCGCAAAAGTGGAAAGAGGCCAGGCCTTCTCTTATTGACAACATGTTATCTACCCTGGATCCACATCCACACCGTGTGTGTCAGTGTGGCAAACCAGTCGTTGTGAGGTGTCTGGACTGCCTGCCTCTCCCATTCCTTTGTGAGGACTGTGATATTGCAGTTCACACACGTTTTGTCCTGCACAACAGAGAGGCAGTAACCGGAGGGTTTTTGCAGCCTTTATCAGGGTTTCACCAGCAAATAGGTACTTTTTTCTTTTTTTTTAAGTCCTATGCATTCCTTACTATGTACTATGGGTGGGTGCTGTTGTGTATTTGTATCAGACTTGTAACCTTTTTGTAATATTATGTGTTTTAATGTTAGTGCGGCTGTTACCTGTGCAAAGGCCAGACCGTGTGTGTGGCTGCTCAGCGGGTAACATTAATGCTTCACCTGGCAGAATTGTGGCTCTTGTAACCATAAATGGTAAGTGCCCTTCTTGCCACACTACATACACAATAGTCGTGTTTACATGTTTATGTGCATATTGTGCATTGCTGTCTTGTTTGGGATTATCCTTGGCCGATGGTATATGTGGGCACCTGTCAAAGGGTCATTTGAATTTACCAGGAGGCTTGAAAGCAATGTGGGGGAAAAAATGATCGGTTGAGCCATGACGTAATTCGTAATTTGTTTTCGGCTTGTAATGTCTATAAATGATAAAAATATGTTGGTTAGTACTGGTCAAAGACATACTTGTGGGCTCCTTGGTGGCTTGCTGTTGACCATAACCTATTACTTAATTTATTAACTCGAACTTATTTTTCCCAAAGGCCGTTTTAACCTCTCACTGCCAGTGGTGAGCTGCACCAGCTGTGGCGTAACATGGTCCCCCTCTGTTAAGGACATCCAGGGTAGTGGCTATTGGCCTGGCACCTTAAATTTCTGCACCCTGTTCTCAACTGATGTGTTCCAGTCTTTCTATGACATCAAGAAGGCTGCACCAGGTATGTCACTTAAGGCATTTGTCAAAATGCTAGATGACAGAACAGCCCACTTCGGAAGAGTGAGTTTCAAAATTTGCGAAATTTAAGGAAATTGTGTGAATCAATGTCTGATGACTGTCCTTGGATATTCTGTTGTGTTTGTCCTCTACTTAAAAGACTGGCAAAATATCAGCTGATGCCTTCAGTAAAAGCTTCATGGAGTGGAATGCTGTCAAATTTGAGGTGGGCAAGATATTCAAGGAGACGGGTTTTAGCTGCCCTGCCTGCACTCCAGACATGCTTGCGGTCTCAGTTGATGGCAACCGCAAGCTTTATCGCTTTAAATCAAATGCAAGGTACGTTATGATGCAAGGTACATTATGCATTGTGAACATGAATCATGATTTTTATCCTTTCAAACAACTCTCACTGTGTTGTTTCAGCACTTCAGAGCAGGGGAACTTTGAAGGTGCCTTCATTGTAAAAAATGAGGAGGTTGCTGACTTTGTCAACTACGTCCACAGCCAGACAACTCATGTAAGTTGCCTGTCTATCTGTCTATTTTTTTATACTATAATTTTGTCACCATTAAATAAGGATGAAAACACTATGCCGACACTATTGCATACAAACATAGTGTAATCAGTGCTGTCCTGGGGAGATATGAGGTCTTGTGTGAACGTGACTTGAGATCTTGATTCTATATGCATTTATGCTAAATAAGTTTGTCCCTGATAGGGCTTAATCATGTAATACGTCTTATGTTATAATCTTTGAATGTATAGGTCCCAGGAAAAGGGTTGTGCGGCTCTTCATCTTGGACTGCGGCGAAGGAGTCATCCAAAAAGTCAACTGGGAAATTGGATGAAGAGGGCCTGGAAATAGCAGTTTGCCGCCATGGAGTCCTCCTAGCTGCATTAAATATGTTTCGAGGGGAGATCTTTGCGTACCCTCTGTTTCTCCAGAGGAAGTTGGCAGCTAGTGTCCCAGGACATATTAAGTTCCTCTGCTCTGATGTGGCCTGTAAATATTTCCCCTATTTGGCCAAGGTGGCTCAGCAGTGCCCTGAGATGAGGAACCTCCTGTCAATGCGTCCTTTCCTCTCCGTGATGCATGCAAAGGCTCACACTTGGAAATGCGAGGTATACTGCAGCTTTTAGTTTTGGAGCAGTTTAAGTTGTTTTGTTATAACGTTGAATTCATTTAGCACTCATGTATTGTAACCTCCTTTCTATAGATCAAATGGGGAGGTGCATTTCAGGATGGAGCTGGTTCAACAATTGGAGAAGAGGTTGAACAAGTGAACAGTTTCCTGTCTAGGGCGGCCACCACAACAAAGTACATGTCTAAAGCAGGTGTGTCTGTCTTTGTCTGTGCGTGTGAGATTCTACTCAGTCTCCTGCTTATTAATAATTATTTGTTTATACTAACTGAAATGTAGGGCGAGCAGACATGCTGACCCTCCTGGCTTTAGGGTGGAACAAGAGGAAAGTGGCGCACCTGGGCCGCACTTTGAGCCAGAGATATGTAAAGGTACATTTCTCTGTCTGTCTGTCTGTCTAAAGAAATGTATAAGTGACATTTATTAATGTGTTATTAGAGCACAAGGACCCTCAAAGATCTAGAGGAGAGCCTGAATGTGACCAAAAATGGGCTCGGTGTGGATGACGACACACTGGAACTATGGGTGGCTGATGTGCAGAAATGGGCTGAAGGTGAGTCTCTATTGTGCACTCCTATACAACAATAGTACCCACCACAGGCCCATTAATGAACTTAAGGTGGAATTAATATATCTTTGACAGTGTCAACAAAAACAAACATAAGCCTCATAAAAGCAGAATTTAGGGCAGAGTTGTTGTATTTGATCAAATTGGATTTGATCAAAACTGGATTGAAGTGGCCGATCAGCGTGTAATATAAACCTGAACACCAACATACTAGGAAGAAGTCTTATAACGAATATCTGTCAAGTCACTGGTATCAGACTCCACTGTAAGTTTATACACCTCACTGAACAACAGAATAATAATTGTAGAGTAACATTAAGCTTAATGACCAAAGAAAGTTATGTTCTCTTATGGCAATCTTATCTCTCTCTGCATCACACTTGACAATAGTTTATATTTCTTGCATTTGGTAGGTGCTAATTTCAAACCCTTTCTAGCACACATAGTACAGCTTTTCTACAATGTTCTTGGAAAGGGACATGGAGTTATGTCTCAGCCACTTAAATGGAACAGTACACTTCTAACATTTCTGTGAATATTACTGTTTAATATAATATTATTGTTTAATATAACTTACTATATCCCCCGTTTCCTTGAAATAGACAGTTTGATCCCTTGACAGTTTGTAAATGTATATGGTACATGTACAGCAGCTTTGTAAACCGAAAAAAATCGGCTCCTTGTTTGTTTTAAGCTGGATGTGATGCATGTTCTTGCAAACAAACTGAACAGTGTGGATTATAGTCTAAACATTATGTGACTTTTTTTTTAATGTTATTTACAGATAGAAACAAGAGGCGCCATAGAATTTGCAAGGTCATCTTGGATGAGAAAAAACGCTTGGTGGCTGCTGTCGACGATTACAACAAGCTGGCTGAACCGTCGAGGCAAATTATGTCCAGTGATGCCCTCATCGAGACCGACTTATGGCCCTGGCAGACCACAAGTGAACGTAAGCTCTTCATTTTAAAACATTTCACATGTATCCTGTTGAACCAAATACCCAGTATCTGAGCAGTAGTTGGAAGTTCTGATCTTGAATCAAAATGTGTTTTCCCTTCTGATGTTTAACTGTAGTTGCTGCAGACCTTAAGACAAAAAGAGAGGTCTTTGAGAAGCAGAGCTGGGCAGTATTTCAAATACAAGTATTTAAATACGTATTTAAAATACTTTAGTGTATTTTGTAATTTGTATTTTACAAGTTTGTTAAGAAGTAGTTTGTATTTTGTATTTAAATGCTTTGAGGTACTGTATTTGAGTATTTAAAATACAAAAATACTTTTCTATTTATTATTATTGAATCCGTAAAAGATAAGCGTCAATCAATCTAGCCTGATTAAACCAGCCTAAATGTGAGACTGGATACGTAAACAATCACGAGTCAAGACGTACGCCTAAATCACGTGACACGCCCATTGAGGCTTGAATGGGATCTTGCTGTTTCCGCGCTACGAGAGTCACAACAGCAGTGAATGGCGAAGAGACACTGTACCAACAAGCGGGCTTTTCGAGGCATGGAAACAACACTAAGGTGAAATGCTTTGTGAAAAATATATGGTTCCGTCTTCCCACGCACACACTGTCAACCAAATTACACAATAAGCACGAGCTAGGGCATACATTAATTGTTAGCATAGGGCCTACTCATTAATGGTGAGTGTGTTTGATATGCACAGGTTGTAGATAGATGACGGTCGGTTGATTAACAAGTTGCTTAGGTCAGCGATCTTTTTTCTTAGAGGATAACTTATCAAATATCGAGCAGACAGGTCAAACATGCCTGACTCGCAAAAGGTAAATTTAACACGATATGGCAGTGATGAGGATGATGACGAGGCAGTCATGCAGCTTTCTCTGTCGGATAGCTTGACCTTGGTCAGTTTTTTTTGTTGCCTGCTGTTAGAAGGCTAAAAGAATGTCACATGTCCCAGCATCAGTAGTCTTACTACACTGTACTCATCTTACTACACTGTACTCATGATGAATCAAATGTTTTATTTTACTGGAACAGGGACCGCCTCTGTCCAGTCACATGTCATGTAAACTTCTATAAATAAAGGAACAAGGAACTGCCCTGCGCCTCTCTGCTATCTGTAGCTTAGATGTTGCAGTGGCAGGGTGCCCTTTGTACAAAGTAAAGCTCTCGTGTCTGACTCATTTGTTCTGGTCTCTCACAGGTGTCGAGTAAGTTGGTAAACTCCTCACATAATTCTTGGTCCTTCGAGCCGGATTGGTTGATCAGGGAACCTGACGAGGAGCTCTCCGACCTGCAGACCGTCGACGGCCAGTCACCAGGTGACTGATAAGTCCCGGACCGTGAATTCGGATTCGGGCCAGGCTTAGAACCGGATCTCCGGGGATCCCTGTTCAATCATCCGAACTACAGAGAGTCCGGAGGTGAGTATCAGACACATAAAGGGAGTGATTGGTGTTAAGACTTTGACCGTAACAGAAAGTCAATTGGCCAAAAACGGTAGAGATCGAGATACTGAATCTCCCGTGAATCCAGTCAGTGATTCAAGAAGGGTGAACGTATGGACCCTTAGTGTGTATGAGAAAGTGTGAATGAAAGAGTAAGAGTGATTAAAAGGGACTAGGATTTCCCTCTCTACTCTGTTGTTATTTTATTTGTGGAAAATCCACGTACACACGGTGACTTGAGTAAGCTTTCCCCGCATCGTATTAGTCGATGTAGAAGCTTGGGAGAGGAACTTCACTCCTGTCACTTCATGTGTGAGAAACTTTTCCACAAACAGGAATAGTTATATATATATATATATATATATGTATACCTAAAAAGTGTGGTACTAGTACGAAA
The DNA here is from genome assembly GCA_004119915.2 of Collichthys lucidus. Classification (NCBI taxonomy): domain Eukaryota; kingdom Metazoa; phylum Chordata; class Actinopteri; family Sciaenidae; genus Collichthys; species Collichthys lucidus. The sequence continues at coordinate 30,677,823 of CM014096.1, forward strand.
ATATAAAGTTGTACGTCTGGGAAAAAGGGTTGTAATGGGGAACAAAAACAGTGTGGAGCATACGGAGGACAGTAGGTGGATGGAACACAAGTTCCCAGGAAGTGGGAAAGTTGTGTTAAAATGGAAGAAGAAATATCGATTTGAGGGAAAGTTTCAAACGAGCGAACTGTTAAAGTTGCAAGTCGATCTAAAAGTGGACATTAACAAATGCTCGGGAAGAAAGAAAGAAAAGAAAATAAAAGAATACCGAATAAGTGACGAGTGGTTAAAAGAAAGTAAACGTAGAGATGGAGAAAGGAATAAAAGAGAGCAGAAAAAACTGCAAAAGGCACAACAAAAAAAACTTGCTGCGCTAAGTGTTGATGTGAAATCAGACGATGAGAGACTCAAGGTCGCAGAAAGAATTTAGGAGTGAGAGAAGAGGAAGAGGGAGGAGGTGCAGCTGCGGCCTCTCACACACACACACACCTTGACACACACACACATATCCACAAGGCTGACTCACTAAGAACTGAAGGAGAACGAAAAAAACAACTCACTAAACAAAGAAGAGATGAATTAGAGGAAAAGAAAAGACGCGTGGAAGAGGAAAAGAAGGCGAAGCATCGCAATTCATGGTCGACCAGCACAAAATATGACCCTCCTCCATATTCCACAAAACCAGCTAAAAAAGGCGTGTATCCTGTAAAGATGCTGACTAACCATGAAGAAAGATTCAGACCAGGTCTGAATAATAGTGACCATGGTAGTGATGACGCCAGTGACAATGAAAATGGCACATCCAAACATGGTCATAGAGATATGTATCCACTAGTACAGGTGGCTAACCCGCGTTATGGGCAAGCCATGGGTGAGGACGGGCAGTTGGACCCGAACCCCACCATGCTGGTCTATCGCCCGTGGAGTGCACATGACAGAAAAAAAGCCACCTCTGATATAGTGCGTCCTAGCGCTCAAGGTGGAAGTGCTGAAGAGTTTATCAGAGAAATGCGCGGTGTATGTGACAGCTACATGCTGAACGGACACGAAATATACGACTGTCTGAGAGATGTGTTAAAAAATGACTGGTGTAGAGTATCAGGAGACTTCAACGGGTCAGACGCAAACGGAGGCCCAAGACCTAACGGTGACAACGACTTACAACTAGCACTGAATGCCCTATATGACCGTGTACGAGCGATGTGGCCCCCACGAGTGGACTACTCAAAAATAGGTGAAACACAACAAAAGGAGGATGAAAGTCCTGCTGACTACAGGTACCGACTGGAAGTAGTGTTCCAGGCTAACTCTGGCATTCAACCCAATAACGACGTAAATAGCCCCTACCAACAGCAATTAAAAATGCATTTCTTGCGAGGTCTAAAGCCCGAAATTAAATCGAGAATAGATAAAACATGGGTCCACAAGAATACTGGATCCGTAGCTCAGGCAGTAGAACAGGCAATGCATGCAGACAGCATTATCAAGGAAAAAAACAAGCGCGCGACCTTCACAGTAGATGAAGCAGCAGGAACAGTTACAGTTGCTTATCAGGGCAGAGTATACGGGGGGAGACGAGGAGGACAAAACAGAGATAAAGGTAAAGGCAGGGGCAGAGGAGGTGGAAGATATCAGCAGAACCGTGATAACCACCGTGAGACCCAGAAGGAGAAAGATATGCGCAAAAACAACTGCTATAAATGTCATAAACCAGGACATCTGGCAAGAGATTGCAAATTTAATGATTCACAACGAGATGGCGCATGACTAGTCAGTGAAACTGAAGTTGAGCACACACAGACAGGACAACCAAAAAATACGGACATGCTGTCAGAAAAAAATGAGCCCTCCGAAGATGACAAGGTTCACATAAATATAGAAGTACTGCTAAAATCACAACAAAATAAGTCAGCTCCAACTAGGAGAATAAGCTTTAATGGACGAGAATATGACTGTCTGTGTGACACCGGCGCCTGCTCAACTGTGCTAACAAAACCATTTCCAAACTGTCAAACATCCTCTAAGACAGTTTGGGTAAAATCAGCCTCAGGACATGTTACATCGTTAAGATTTACAAAACCTGTAGTTATAACAGACGCAGAATCAGGAAATCAAACCAAAAAGCCGATTCTAATCGACCCAAGTTGCCCTGTAAACCTATTAGGCCGAGACGTAATGGCAGCACTACGTATAGCTGTCTATCCAACCGCAGATGGAGAAATGAAAGCAGAAATACTAAGTGAAGAACATTGTCATGTTGTCCAAGGCGTAAAAGAACCAAACTATTATTGGACTTTAGATCTCACTGATCAATCAGAGGCAGAGTCGCTCATAATAATGGCAAAAACTCAACTTCAGGACATGCAACTAGACACAGGAAAACTTAAAGTTATGACAAAAGAGGAACTGCACTGTACACTACGGTATAAGCAAGAACCAGGGCCCGATCAGTCCTATGACGAAATGGCGCACAAATTTCTTGTTAAAGGAAATGTTTGTATGCAACACATGCTGGTGTCCCCAACGGGACAGTCATGTGTGTCCGTCATACTCAACTCGAGACAACAAGTGGTTAACTGTAACCAAAACCCTCACATATCGTTGACAACAAGTGACAAATATAGTTGGAAGGAAATGAGCCGCGTCGTGCAACAAGCTAACAAAGATACGTACACAGGAACCGACCCCGGTGGGTGGCAGACAGGTAGACATACTGGTATACGACGGTTCCTCCTTAACTCTTATACAACAGTGACGCCAGCCACCCACCTCGATGTAGAGTGACCAGAAGACAGCTACATACTTACCCTATCAGAAAAAGACCAAAAACTCCTAGAAGGGGTCCCCACAAGCCTGTGGTCACAGGGACCCACCGACGTAGGCCTAATTAAAGACTACCCACCATTGGAAATAGAGTTAAGGCATCAAAATTATCCAAGAGTGCGACAATATCCCATATCAAAGGAAGCAGAAGAAGGCATTAAACCTGTGATAACAGACATGCTAAAAGCAGGGATTTTAGTTGAAACAACCGCTCCTAAATGCTTAACTCCAATTTTTCCTGTAAGAAAAGCAACATCAGGTTGGAGAATGATACAAGACCTGAGAAAAGTAAATGACATGGTAAAACACGACACAGTTGAAGTAGCAAATCCACATACTTTACTCAATAATATAACTGCAAAAGAACAATGGTTCTCGGTTATAGACTTATCAAACGCCTTTTTCTCAATACCCATACATAAAGACTCACAAGGCCTATTTGCATTTAAGTATGGAAACAAAACCTATACTTATACCAGACTGCCACAGGGCTTCACTAATAGTCCAACAATCTACTCACAAGCACTAGAAAACTCAATGCAAAAATGTCCAGCACTAGATAATGGTAAATATTTGCTTTATGTTGATGACATATTAGTAACTGGACATGACAAGGCCTCCTGCATGAGTAACACAATAACAGTGCTGAAACATTTGGAATGTGAAGGCCACAAAGTGACGCAGGGGAAAGTACAGCTTTGTACTCAGCGCGTGAAGTATCTAGGTCATATCCTCACCCCTGGAGGACGAAGACTAGATAACAAAAGACAGATAGCCATAGCTCAAACACCAAGACCTGAAACAAAAAGACAAATGATGTCCTTTCTAGGACTATGTAACTACTGCAGAACATGGATTTCAGGTTTTGCAACATTAGTGCAGCCGCTACAAAATGCAATACACGGAAAACAAATGTCAATGAAAGACCGAATAGAATGGACACCGGAGCAGGAGCAAGCATTTATTGCATTAAAAGATGCTCTGCAAACACAAGCCATGCTACACACGCCCGATTATGATGCCCCATTTTGTTTAATGGTCACGTCTAATTCAGGGTTCATGAGTGCAGCACTGACCCAGAAGCATGGTGACAGACACAAACCTCTGGCATTCTACTCTAAAAGACTAGATCCAGTAGCCAGTGGTCAACCATCGTGTGTACAGCTAGTAATGGCATCTGCTGAGGCGGTGGAACAGAGTGCAGAAGTGGTGCTCACCCACCCGTTACAAATAATGACCACCTGTAATATACCACTTATCTTATTACAAACGCCACTGCCATTTGTGACAAACACAAGACTATTAGGATTAATAGCAACACTCATGTCACAACAACACATATCGTTCTCTCAACATTCAAAGGTTTCGCTCCCGTGCCTCTTAGCCACAGCTGCTGATGGAAAACCGCATGATTGCAAAGCTAGGGTGGAGGAGGAAACAAAACCTCGCGTTGACATTTACACCACACCAAAACCAGAACAAACACATGTTTTTGTAGATGGCTCTGCGAGCAAAGATAATACCGGACGAAATAAAGTAGGCTATGCTATAACATCTTCCATATGCACACTGGAATCTGGTGCACTGCCACCCTCATTTTCTGCACAAACGGCAGAACTACATGCAGTAACACTAGCATGTAAGCTAATGGCAGGGAAAGCAGTGTGCATATGGACAGCTAGCCAGTATGTGTTTGACTCGGTTCACCACTATGCCCGTGTATGGGCAAAGAGAGGCATGACCTCAGCAAACGGCAAACCATTAACACATAGTGCCAAGATGATGGAGCTACTAGAAGCTGTTAAACTACCAACATCGCTATCCTTATGTAAATGTCGTGCACATCAAAATGACGACTCAGAAGTAACAAAAGGAAATAACTTAGCAGACCTAGCAGCTAAAGCAGCAGCCCTATCTAAAACTACGACGGATGTTAATGTATTAGCATCACAAGTCACAGAGATTGATGACGAAATCCTGAAGGACTATCAAAAACAGGCACCTGTAAATGAACAAAAAACTTGGCATAAAAAAGGAGCAACATTAGTGAATGATATCTACTATGTTGACAATAAACCCATCCTACCTAAAGCATTGCACCAGGCGGCGTGTTTAGTGAGTCATGGGAAGACCCATGTCTCAACAGGAGGGATGGTAACATTAGTAAACAGAAACTATTATACTATAAATTTTGAAAATTCAGCAAAAATGTTCGTATCTAAATGTATGATATGTTTAAAAAACAACTCACAGGGACAGTGTAGACCAAAAAGAGGACAGTTCCCACACCCACCACATCCGTTTCACACTATACATATGGATTTCATAGAGTTAAGCGACTCTAAAGAAGGAAAATATGCATTAGTCATAATTGATGTCTACTCTAATTGGGTGGAAATTTACCCAACAAAAAGAAACGACGCGATAACAGTAGCAACAAAACTATGTAACCACTATTTTCCAACTTATGGTATACCAAGAATTATCAGATCAGATAATGGTACTCATTTTGTGAATGACGTCATAGCTGAAGCAGGAGAAACACTAGGCATAACATTAAAAAATCACTGTGCATATCACCCACAGAGTGCAGGTTTAGTAGAAAGAACAAATGGAACTATTAAAACAAGATTGAGAAAAACAATGGCAGAGACTGGCAGACCGTGGAATGATTGTGTGTCACTAGTTAAAATGTGGATGAGAGTTACCAGAGGAAATAAAGGACTAACACCGTTTGAAATAGTACATGGCCGAAGTTTTCCTATGCCACACTTTAACTCTGATCTGGTGAAATCTGACGAAGAACACACATTAGCAGATTATATGAGAAAACTGTTGAAAACTGATGATGTACAAACACAGAACCAAATACCTGATACTCCTATGTCGTCCCCTAATACTAGGATTCGAATTGGAGACTGGGTGTTGGTAAAGACAATACATAGAGCCAGGTGGAACAGCCCGCGATGGGATGGCCCATTCCAAGTGCTTCTGACCACGCCAACAGCAGTAAAGATAAGTGAACGAGCTACCTGGATACACTTGTCACATTGTAAACTGGTCACAGAGGCAGTTAAGGGATCATCTAGTGAAACAGTCTAGAGTACTCACAGGACAGCTTATGGGACACCAGACGGGGGAAGCCTGCTGGGTCCTGGGGCACAGACGAAAGTCTGGTACTGTGAGCTAGTGAAGAAATCATCGTGGAAAGCTCCAATGAGCTAGATCCACCCTAGTGGTTCCTGCAGGTAACTGACCCGTGACCATTTATATCTAGATCTGTCCCATGGACTTATTGCTCAGTGAATATAACCGCCCCAACCAGTTTCAGAGCAGTCACCCGAGCTGACATATGGTGGTGGTGTGGAGGAGCCATGATATACGACATGTTTACATCTACTAGCATTTCAGGTCTCTGTGCAGTGGTTTCTCTCATCCTACCAGTGCAAATTTTTCCTATGTCAGCAGATCAGTTGTTGGTAGAAGTGAATATGCCCAAGCCAGTTTCACAGGAGACTGTGGATAGACGTAGACGGACCGTTATGGGCCTGTCTGAGCATGATCCAACCTATATTGATGCTATAGGTGTACCTCGCGGTGTTCCAGATGAATATAAACTGGTGAACCAAGTAGCAGCAGGTTTTGAGTCATCATTCTGTTGGTGGTGCACTATAAATAAAAATGTGGATCGAATAAATTATATACATTACAACGTGCAGAGGTTAGGCAATTTGACACACAAAGGTTTCGAAGCTGTGCACCAACAATTGAAAGCGACCTCACTCATGGCCTTCCAGAATAGAATAGCGGTAGACATGCTTTTAGCAGAAAAAGGAGGTGTTTGCTCAATATTTGGAGATACTTGTTGTACATTCATTCCAAATAATACTGCAATGGATGGTAACTTGACCTTAGCCATGGATGGATTGCGAACACTGAATAAGAAAATGAAAGATCACTCAGGAGTAGATACCACAATGTGGGATAAATGGATGGATATGTTTGGACGTTATAAGGGCCTGGTGTCCTCAGTGTTTCTTTCTATTGCGGTATTCGCTGCTCTGTTAACTCTGTGTGGATGTTGTTGCATACCATGTATTCATTCACTGTTAAATAGAGTAATTACTACAGCCATAGAGGATAGGGGCACTGTGCAGCAGAGAATGCCACTATTACAGGTGAATAATGATGATAATGAAGATTACAATAACCCATTGCCTCACGATGACTCAGACACACCTGGAGGTGTAGACTCGTCAACGGACTTAGACAGCGAGGCAGAAGACTCTGTGTGAAATGTTTAGCATCAACTATGAATGACGTTATAACAGAAAATCGAAAGAAGATGTTACTGACTGATAATGCAAGTTGATGAAACGTTACACAACTGTAAATAATGCACTAAAATGTTTCTCAGAAGTGTTTCCCTTTTTCTTTTTATGTGATTATATTTTAACATTTTATAGTTTATACTACATGTGCATAACCAATCATTATTTTCGCTGATAAGTATGTTTGTTCCTTATACTTTCCAGGAGGGGAATCCATGCCACCATGCATCGTATGTGCTACCAACCTCTCCATGGTGGTGACCCTCTACTGTACGCACAGTACATGGGTTGAAGGCTTCACAACGATTTTATTTTCATCTATTATGTTTGATGCGTGATCGACCACTATACTTGGTATTATCAAGTGCATTACTGTGTATATTTTGCTTATGATTAGGGATATGTGCCAACAGGAGGGACTGTTAGAAGGCTAAAAGAATGTCACATGTCCCAGCATCAGTAGTCTTACTACACTGTACTCATCTTACTACACTGTACTCATGATGAATCAAATGTTTTATTTTACTGGAACAGGGACCGCCTCTGTCCAGTCACATGTCATGTAAACTTCTATAAATAAAGGAACAAGGAACTGCCCTGCGCCTCTCTGCTATCTGTAGCTTAGATGTTGCAGTGGCAGGGTGCCCTTTGTACAAAGTAAAGCTCTCGTGTCTGACTCATTTGTTCTGGTCTCTCACAGGTGTCGTAAGTTGGTAAACTCCTCACACCTGCCTACCTAGCGATCGGCAGCCTAGGCTACACAGGAACACTGGCCATATTGTTTGATGTGCAACGAGAAAGTATCAGTTTGCATGATCTACAAATAGTGTCAAATATATGTTCATTGCGGAAACAACCCCGGCCTGTTTCTGTTTACTGGTGTTGTGGGACCTGTCGAGGCATGTTCCCTCCACATAGTGACAGACCTGGCTCGAGACCAAATTCTATTAGCCAAAATTCAGATGAGCCCAGAAGTTGTGCCTAATTGTTATGATCAATGATTTGCACACAAAATCATAACCAGTCAGTAAAGTATTACGGTCTACTCATTAAAAATCTTTGTAATCGCCAAGGCAAGGCCTAAATCATTGCAAATTGGCAATAGGCATACTGTAGCCAATAGAGTATATTATGAAAATTATATTAGGAAAGTGTGATATTGAAGGGCTTGGCATATCTTTTACTATAAATTTTCACAATCTTTGAACTACATATGATTCAGATTCAAAGCATTGGCTATTCACACTTGGCTTATGTAGGCCTGTTTATTGTCATTGTCCTTTAGAGACCAGGCATGTTGTAGGCTATTTTAAGATTTCTTAAGCATATTAATTGTTTCATATTAATGTATTAATTGAAAACTAATCCTATATCTGTAGATTCGTAGATCTGGAGTCACTGCCTATTATTTCTGATTAAATTTCCTTTTTTGTGATGATGTGATTTAAGTGTGTGTCTGAATATCAACTAACTTTTTTTTTAACAATTTAGTGTGAAATGAAGGCGGTCCTGTTGAACTGAAATGAGTGATGATCACAGCAATGAAGAGGTGTCAGATGAGCCTCAAGCCACCACATCTTCAGATGGGTCGAAGTGTGCTATATTGGATGGAAAATTCTTCAAAGTTGTATCTCAAAATCAAAGTGGAAAGATTGAAACGGAGTGCCAACTCTGCACTACCAAGAAAGTAATTATTTGTGGCTCGTATGTCGCAACAACAAATTTCAAGACGCATTTAAAAAGACGGCATCCAGAAAAAATAGAGGGATTTGAAAATCATAAAAAGGAATATGCCAGTGGCCAAAAGAAAAAATCAAAAACTTTCAGGCAGACTCGTTTGTTCGATCATGCCAGCCCATCAATACCACAAACTAAGGTTGATTCCCTTGTCAAATCTTTTATTGTCAAAGGCATGCACGCACTTGCCACAGTTGAACAACCCGAATTCATTGACCTTGTGCAAGGCCTTACCCCTGGTGCAAATGTTATGTCCAGACGCACACTAGGACGAAGGATTGACGAGGAATTACCACCATTCACAAGCAATGTTTTGTTGTTATAATAAGAAGAATAAAAGAAAATCCTGGCATTAATTCATGTGTATTTTTGTATTTTCAAAATACAAAATACTTGTATTTTATCTTGATACATTTTCCAGACCAGTATTTTTGTATTTTATTTTGATACATTTTTTGACCAAGTATTTGTATTTTGTATCAAAATACTTTATGATGTATTTGTGCCCAGCTCTGTGAGAAGGTGATGGCTGTGAGGCGCCTTAAAGAGGAGGAGATGATCCTTTGCAGGGAAATGCACCGCCACTGGACAGCGCTGAAAGCACGAGCTCTGGAGTTGGAAATGATCTCCTCAGACTGTAAGCAGTAAAGTTTCGCTGGATCTTTAAGCTATAACTAGCTTACTGGCTAACACTGCCCCCCCCTTTTATTTCTCTTTTTTTGACATTACTGATATGTACTGGTTTTCTTTTTACAGCCTCTCTTGTTGGCATGTCGGAGGATGCAAAGAAGGGACTCCATTGCCTGCTCCTAAAAAAAACAAACGAAACTGAAAGCTGAAATGGTAAAAGTCAAGGACTATTACCAGAGAATCCTCAGCCACCAACCACTCCTGGAAACAGACGAGGAGGAGGAGGAAAATTCAGATGATGCTGCTGAGAGTGACTTTAGCACTTCTGATGAAGACTGCTGAGAGTGTGTGTCACTGATATCATGACTGAGAAAATAAAAAGTTAATCACTTCTCTGTTTAATGTGCTTTTTGTAGTGTCTGTTTTTAGACAGAGCTTGTGTGTACACACACACACACAGTAACAATTTTATTCATGGAAAGCTTTCTGTGCTGCTCAAAGGATCACAAAAGCACCATGCGGCACACTCACCATGTGAGTTTTGTCGAAATCATCAAAGTCGAATTGACATATTAGCTAGGGTGTGTTTTATTAGAAAGCATGCTGCCACACTGGTAAATTGACAGTCACTGAACATATCTCAGCCACCTCAAGCTAAACACCAAGGTCAAGGCCCTGATAACTCATCAACGCTTTGAGATAGGGGCCTGAAATCTGCACCTGCGCATTGGGACAGCATGGTCGACCACGGTGTCGAGTTTCAGACCCGTGCGCCCTTCGGGAGGGTCAGAGGTCAGCCGTTCTGTACCTAACGAGGCCTAGTAGTTCAGGTTTAAAAACATCTGTTTGTTTTGTGAATAACTCATCAGTGCTTCGAGGCAGGAGGCTGAAATTTGACTATGCCGTACGCCGTGGAGCCTTCTGCTGGGATTTTTTGGTCCTGTCAAAATCCCATCACCGTAGAGCTAGTTAGCATTCTGGAAGGCCTACAGAGTTGGGACTTTGGGAGCCTGACCCAGACCTCCATTTAGAATAGCACAGTGAGTTTCATGCAGTTTGGTGCATTTTTATGGCGGCGGCGAGGGCGCAGATTCGTGTAACGGCGCCCTTTCTCGGCCCCGCCCATCGAAAAGTACTGGGCCGACGGGGACCGGACTGATGTCTATCTGCTCGTCTCAGGCCCCTGAACAACATACTAAAATTTCAGACCCGTGCAACTTGTAGAAACACATGTCCTCCAAAACCTCCACGCAGGTCAGAGGGTGTAAGACTGCATGAGTCTGACAGGACCCTGATTCTCAGGAATCCAGACGGGGCAAAAAAAATTTCTACTGGACTTGTGTTTTTTTTCCATCGGTTCATTGTTTAGGGCCCCCGAGGGATCCTCTGTTTCGAATCTGGGGCCCCTGGGGTCAAAGGTCACCGCGCAGCGGCTAAAAAGACACATTTTTTAGTGAGTCTCCCAAATCTGACCCTCTTCGTTTCCGGTCACTATCTCCTGATAACTCATCAAAGCTTTGAGGCAGGGGGCTGAAATTTGAGTATGCGTATCAGGATGCAGGGTCTGATCAGGGCCCCCGTTTTCACCCCCTACCCCCTTTGGAAAGGTCAGAGGTCAGCCGTCCTGGACACATGGGGGCATGCCCGGGGGCCTTTGCCCAATTGTGACAGTGGCTCCCTTTGACCCCAAGGCCCATGCACAGCCCTGTATACCCAAAGGATAGAAAATTTCATAACATTGGGTAAGAGGGATTTATCATGTTATATGTGAGACTTTGGGGTAACAGTAGTCGAACATGCCAAATCAATCCACAACATACTGCCATTCGTTAACTGTAACCTGCATATGAAGCACATTAAATCTAAATCCTGTACCATAGGCACATGAAGGGCATGAAGATGGGGTTGAGAGGGCTGTGTCAGGTTGCCAGATAGCTTCATCCCAAAAAAGATAAACATTCTTAAAAAAAAGGGTTATTTAAATATTTGCTGTATTGCCAGGCCTAAACCAACCTGTTTAACCTATCAAATTATTTTCATGAATATGAAACTATTGATCAAGTTAAATAAATAATCCATTCAATCGTTCATCAGCACACAAGATGTTAAACTATTCAGATGATGTTATTTCTATGTTCCTCTACTGGATGTTTTACTACCCTACTTATACTGTGTACTTACACAGCCAAATATTTAATTGTCCTATTTTGATTCTATTTTTTTTTTTTTGTCCATGTGTGTGTGTATGTGTGTAATGAGAAGTAGATCACAAATGTGAGATATCGAGAGCTGTGAACACATAACGTGAGATATTATTGATCTATTGGATTCATAGATGTTTTATGTACTTAAGCCAGGTATTGAGTGAAACAGAGACTGACACTGACTGAAATGTGTATTCAACATTTTATTCTGAACTTTTATGATGTGAACTTCAACATGGAACTGGAAACTTTGAACTGGAACCGCCAACTCTGCAACCTGTGGTGGGCTGCTTTATAGATATACTTGTGCAGGTTCCCATGTGTCATCCCACACTTTGCCACTGTCAGGAAAAGAAAACAACAACATCAACATACACACACACACAATATAGGTTAAAAGGATAAGTTAGGTTGTGACATATAAGAATATCGGTTGAAATATCTTCTATATTCATGTCATGCTTTATACAATTTCATTTTAATCCAAATTAGTCAAATCAAATCAAATTTTATTTGTATAGCCCAAATTCACAAAACACATTTTGCCTCGGGGGGCTTTGCAATCTGTATAGGGAGTGACACCCTCTGTCCTTAGACCCTCGGTTCGAGTGACACAAAAAACCTTTAACAGGGAAAAAAGGTGGAAGAAACCTCAGGAAGAGCCACAGAGGAGGGATCCCTCTCCCAGGACGGACAGACGTGCAATAGATGTCACGTGTACAGAACAAATTAACACAAACATATTGTACACTTACAATGACTGATAAAATGACAATGAATTACAATGAATGATAAAATGATTACAGTAGCAGTGGAACCTGTGATAGAGACAGAGAGACACAGATGCACAGCAGCAGCAAATCACCAACTAACTGTAAACTGTAATGGAGATATGGCAGCATTAATGACAGTAGTAATATGTGTAGTGGGCGTCGTGCAGGATCACAGCAGCAGCCACGATCCACGAGAACCTGCTGGACGACAGAGCACAGAAACTCCGGGGAAGAAGTTTAGTTAGTAACATGCATTAATGAGACATATATGTTTACAGATGGTGATAGAGAGAGAGAAAGAAAGAAAGAAAGAAAGAAAGAAAGAAAGAAAGAAAGAAAGAAAGAAAGAAAGAAAGAAAGAAAGAAAGAAAGAAAGAAAGAAAGAAAGAAAGAAAGAAAGAAAGAAAGAAGGCAGTCTAGTCCTATAGCAGCATAACTACTACTCTTAAAGGTGTTGACCGTGTCTGCCTCCTGAACCCTGATTGGTAGTTTGTTCCACAGAAAAGAAGCTTGATATCTGAAAGCTCTGGCTCCCAATCTACTTTAGTCCAAATACATGAATTCAAATTGATGTGATGTTTGACTATTTTCAACAATATAAACGTCTGTTTCCAGTCCAATACAGTGGTTACTATCTACCATGTTGCGCAGGGCTTCCACTTCACTTTAACTTCCTCTTTTCCCTGAAAGACATGATATAAACAAACAATTAATTAAAAAAGAAATGCAAGTTGCATATATAAAGGAGCTGTTAGACATTTTTGTACTATTGAATAGCTCAATATATTATACAATTAGTTTCCAAAAACCTAACAACCACTACAATACTACTGCCAGCATCAAGTGCAAGTGAGCTAAGCCACATTTATTTAGCACCTCCACATCTATCACTCTTTCTGAGCATGATGTCAGGAGGACTTTAAAGAACGTAAACATCAGGAAGGCAGCAAGACCAGGTAGTATCAGGTAATATGTTCCTATTTCCCAGGAACATGAAGAATTGGAGCCAAATGCAGATTCAGTGGCTGAATTAGTGTAGATCAATCAAGTGCAAAGGCTCATGGATAGTCAGGCAGGCACAGGTTAAAACTGGGAAGTCCAAAGAAGCAATCCACATAGGGGCAGGCTAAATTCAAAGTCAATTAAACAGACAAGGTCCAAGAACACCAAGTAGCATTCAAAACCAGGAAAAAAATATGAGGAATGGCTGGAACTTTAAATATGGAATTAAGAAGGAGTGATACAAAAACCGAGGAACACACAGACTAAATAAACAAGTCAGGCAGAATAACAAGACACAGGTGAAACTAAATAGACCAGAACAGACAATGAAAAGATCGCACCTTTACCTTTCTTACTGAATTATTTTTTTCTTATTAGCATCATGATTTACTTCTAGTTGTACTTACCTAAATTACTTCCTTAATACTTATTTATTATGTTGTCTAATCTTTACAACTATCCATTTTTACACTATTTTAACTGAACAAATTGTTAGAGCTTAAATAAATACATTTTACTATGGATGTAGCAGTATTATATATGACAATTAAACTGAACTTGAACTTGTAACAGTGTTCTAATTAAATATAATATATAAGGTCAATCAAAATGTAAACCATATTTTCTGTTTTGGCAACTAAAAGCTGATGCCTGGTTCTCAGCCTTACAACCACTATTTAAAGTTATCGTTGAGCCCTGCCATCATTGCTTTTTAAATGGACATGTAAAAAAAATCCTGACTCAAGCAGTGTCACAGGACAATTTCTTCACCTTATTTTTGGCATACAGAATACACTGTGTACAAAAGTGATAATGGTATTTAAAAAAATCAATGACTTCAATATAAAAAATAACACTTGATAAATGTGTACCCATGTCTGTTGTTTTAAAATGTTAACCTGTGTACATGTTATTTCGCAATAATATTTATACAGGAATAAGGAGGAAATTGCTTACATTTACGACTCTCCTGTCAACAATCCCTTCATACGGGAAAACCTTCTGGGTGCGGTGTTTTCTGCATTCTGAAAAAAGACAAATTAAATATTACATGAGGTCTGTAAAATTGTACAAAATAATAAAAAAAAAAGAAAAAAAATCTCATCAAACCATAACAAACCTGTCACGGGTTTTGCACATTTAAAGTACCATAACGTAAATCTAACCTTTTTATTTTCCGTTTTTTGGGTGGGACATCTGACCCTGAAGATGGCTGCGGGTGTGTACGGGTGTATACAGTAGAAATTGAGGGAGGTGCAGGAAGTGGAGATGGAGAGGAGGATGCAGGTGGACGCAGAGACAGAGAGGAGGATGCAGGAGGAAGCGGAGACAGAGAGGAGGATGCAGGAGGAAGCGGAGACAGACAGGAGGATGCAGGAGGAAGCGGAGACAGAGAGGAGGATGCAGGAGGAAGCGGAGACAGAGAGGAGGATGTAGGAGGAAGCGGAGACAGAGAGGAGGATGCAGGAGGAAGCGGAGACAGACAGGAGGATGCAGGAGGAAGCGGAGACAGAGAGGAGGATGCAGGAGGAAGCGGAGACAGAGAGGAGGATGCAGGAGGAAGCGGAGACAGAGAGGAGGATGCAGGAGGAAGCGGAGACAGAGAGGAGGATGCAGGAGGCTGATAGAGGGAAGATGCTGGTACAGGTTCTAAATGAAGAACATATTCATCATTTAGAACCCCAGTCTCTGGGACTGGTCCAGCATCAGAGGATGGTCCAGCTGCTGGTGTCCCATTTTTAGCTGCTTGTTCAGGTGGTGCTTGTAATTCTGCAAAATTTTAAATATGAAATATTCATTAAAAAGGGTTGTACAGTACACATAAACATAAAATGAGAAATCTTTTGCATGTCTTAAGATTTTTTTTAACCAAAGTTACAACTTGTAAATATTGGGATAAAATAAGTCATCTGACACCCCCACTGACCCAAATCAATAAGTACAAGTAGTGTGAGATTCAGTGCTTTTTTTTACATTGTACATTATTGAGTGTGAGTATAATTCCAGATAGCTAATAACTTAAATCCTATGATGACACTGCTTCCCTGACTTTGTAGCGCATAGCATAAGACACATCAACCTAGTACTGTGACATATAGTTTTGTACAAGGGTGATGCTAACCACTTCAGGGAGGTAATCAGGTATGCTCTTATGAGAATCTTGTTCATATTGATAACATGTTTACATATGTATTTATTATACTAGAAAGTCTTGGAGAGAATTATCAGGTATGGTGTTATTACAATTATTATAATTACATTTTTTAGTATAGTACAGTATATAAAACATTATTTTCATTTGAACCTTGGCTGAATAAAAGAATAGAACAGGTTAACTGGTGACTCTAAACTGTCCGTAGGTGTGAGTGGTTGTTTGTCTCTATGTCTATGTCTCTATGTTGTATGCCCCATGATGAACTGCAGAGTTCTCTAGGGTGTACCCTGACTCTCACCCAAAGTCAGCTGGGATAGGCTACCTGATAAGGATTAATGGTTACAGATAATGGACAAAGGACATCTTACTTCTCAGCAGGTGTTCATACAGCTTCCTCATCTTCATGAGGATCTCCTTTGCGATGCCTCCAGCTGGCTCAAGGTGGCTGATGAGATCCCCCACAATGTGGCCCTTACGGTCATACTCTCCAATAAAGAGAATGGGCTGGTAGCCCAGGGCATGCAGTTTTGAAACCTGCAAGAACAACAAAGAAAAATCTATGCAGCCATTTTGGTTTGACAGATTATCATTACAGGGGAGTGGTTTACAGTGTTGGCATGTATAGGCCAGGCCGATTAACACCAACTCCAGAGGTGCAACAACAAAAATAACGTTAAATCAGTTTTTTCTTAGCTTTGATCTGATACAAGGTTAAGAATGGCCAGAAATGTATCTCAGGAATTTACAAATCACGAACAAGTTTTATGTAATCAAATTGCAATTGCATAACAAACTTTTAAGCTTCACATCTTTGTTGTTATGTTGTTGTAGATAGTTATAAAGGAATTATGGTGACCAAATCTGTGAATTTCTGGTCACAATCCCTCTTGAAATGTTGTCTCTTCAAGTTAATGGTCATTAAAATACAAATCAGAAGTAGCTGAAGTTAAATAGAAAGTTATAGTTAATATAAAGTTTTTTCTAGTTTGATGGCTTTAGTGTGATGATGCTATTCTGATGTGAATACCTTTTTTATTTATGCTCTTTTATAAATAAATATTTTATGTGTATATACCTGTCTTGTTAGTTTTTACTTCATGATGTACAAGAAAACATTGAACACTGTGATGAATATATAATTGTCTGGTAAGCCAACCACTTGTTAAATCAGAACTATGAAACTTACTGACAGCTGGGCAGAATTAAGAATCTTGCTGGAATTTCTGTTTTTTTTAACTGATGCAGCCCATTTGCCATTTTTCAGCTCTTCTTGTTTTTGTTTTAAGTTCGCCTTTGTTACAAGGCTGCCTAGGCATCCAATGCAGGTCTTCCTGTTGAGTGTGTTTGAAGCCTGACAGGAAGGGCACAGTTTGGTTTTTGGCTTTGTCATTTCTGCAAATGAAAATAAAACATGTAAGGATTATTTCAGGTCTGTTTTTGTGAGATGATTACAAGAAGGATTTCTGAGCAAAGAAATAACAAATATAACAGGTAATTATGTGTGTTAAAATGACAGCATGGGTGATAATAATTAATGTACAAAGTAGTAGTTATTAACCTTATTAAAATACAAATTTACTGCTTAGTAAATTTGAATATTTGTATTGCTTTAAGGTGGCCGGGCCATGCTCTCCCCTGTTAAAGACTGCTTTAAAACTACAATACTAATATAAACTAGTACTAACGTTAGCTAGTGTCTTTCACATGCGAATACATTATAAAAGAAAAAAAAACTGTTGCAGAGGTAGTTCTCTTGGTACACAGACTGCTCTCTGAAAATATTTTATAACTGATTAATAGTTCTGTCAACATGCAAATTACCCGCAGAGTTTATTACAACTTACTTGGCTGGGATCTGGCTCGTGTCACGATGAGAAAATCTTGAAACATAGGTTTACTACGACTCCCAAGATGCATTATGTGAAGGGACGTGACAAATCGTCGGTGGTCGAGCATTCTGGGTAGTGTAGGCCTTTCCGCTGTCCAAAACATAGGAATAAAAGTTTATTTCTCAGGCTAGAAGGAGAAAAAAACATACCGAGGGCCACAACATGAAGCTATTTTATTGTTGAATTATGAGTGACACTTTGGCGTGTTTGTGCTAAGAAACGTTGATGATTTTAATAAAAGAAATCCTTGACATAGTGAGAAAAACACTTCCGGGCAGAGGGTCCTCGGTTGTCCAATCAGATTGTAGCTCGCAAATCGTCAGTGGTCGAGCATTCTGGGTAGTGTAGGCCTTTCCGCTATCCAAAACATAGGAATAAAAGTTTATTTCTCAGGCTAGAAGGAGGAAAAAAAACATACCGAGGGCCACAACATGAAGCTATTTTATTGTTGAATTATCAGTGACACTTTGGCGTGTTTGTGCTGAGAAACGTTGATGATTTCAATAAAAGAAATCTTTAACATAGTGAGAAAAACAATTCCGGGCAGAGGGTCCTCGGTTGTCCAATCAGATTGTAGCTTGCAGCGTCATGTATCGCTGTGGTCGGGTTATTATTGGAGTGAATGGACAGCTGGAGCTCTGCTCCGAGCGTCTCTTACCAGCGCAAACGGATTATACTGGAGTCAATGGACAACCCAGAGCGTGTGATACACACTCGGAAGGGTACCTTTTGCGTGTGTATCACACGCCAGGGGGCGTGACAAAGCGTAGGTATTTTACGCGTTGGGAATGAGAACAGGGTTGGATTAACAGTATCAAAGGCTTTACGTAAGTCTAAGAATACAGCACCAACAACTCCACCTTTGTCAAGTTGTGCTCTGATTTTTTTCAGTAAAGTGTAAAACAGCTGTTTCAGTAGAGTAGTTCTTTCTGAAACCAAATTGCATATTGTTTAGACCAGGATTGCAGGTATTCAGGTGTGTTGTTAACTGCTGTAAAACTACCTTCTCTGCAACCTTTGAAATTACTGGTAATATACTTATTGGCCTATAGTTATTTGGTTCATGACGATCTCCAGACTTGAAAATGGGTGTTATAACGGCATGCTTCCAGTTATCAGGAAAATGGCCTTGTGTTATTGAGAGATTGATTAAGTGTGTAATTGGGAATGTTAGAGTGTTCAGATGTTGCTTTATGAGCACACTGTCCATCTGAAAAGCGTCTTTACTTTTAGAACTTTTTAAAGAACCAATAATCTTTTTAGTTTGTGTTTCATCAGTGATGTTCAAACTGAAGCCTGTGTCATTTTCGATACGTGGGCCAACTACAGGTGTAATGTCATCTTTCTTAAAAAGATTGCCTAACTCATAGACACACTCAATAAAAAATGAGTTAAAGATGCTTGCAATGGAACCATTATCTTTGATTAACTTGCCCTGAGATTTTAGGTGTATGTCTTCTGCGTGACGTCCTTCTTGCCCTATGAGGCTATTGATATTTTTCCAAATTTCTTTACTATTTCCTTTAGCCTCATTTAGTACTTGAATATAAAAACGGGACTTTGCTAATCTAATTTCATTAACCACTTTATTCCTCAAACCTTTGTAAAATAAAATGTCTGTATCTCTCTTTCTTTGGCTTTTTTAAAGGCTAAATCTCTTTGTTTCAATAATTGCCACAAGGTGTCACTGAACCAGGGCAGGGTTACTCTCTTTCTTTGTTTTCTCTTGGACTGCACAGTAAACTTCTCTCTAACAGTTTTCAGTTTGGCTGAAAATAAGTCGCAGCCATGATCCAAGTCCTCTGTGGATAAAACATCCTCCCAGTCCAGACCGTTTATCTCACTTTCATAAGCAAGTTGTTTAGTTTTGGGTATGTGCGATATCATTTCTGTGTGATGTGGTGTGTTCTTAAATCTATTTTTAGTTAATTTTCTTGCTACTAGAGTTAAATTGTGATCAGACAGTCCAGTAAGGAGATTGTAACTTTTTGTTATTCTCTCTGGAGAAAATAAGATCCAACATTGTGCTTGAGCTTTTTGTTATCCTTGTTGGCCCTTTAACCAGTTGCTGCAGGTTATATTTATCTGTTATAGTTTTCAGTTTATTCCTTTTCCCTCTGTCTTCCCAGTTTAGATTAGATTAAAATTAAAAGATTAGATTAAAATCACCCATGAGAATAATCTCTTTGTTTTGTTTAAATTGTTTTAACATATTGGTAAGGACATTATAAAAAGAATCCTTTGCTGATTTTGGTCTATAGAAAGCGATTAAAGTGAATGACATTTGTTGACATAATATAACTTTTATAGATACACACAGAT
This sequence comes from Collichthys lucidus, assembly GCA_004119915.2. Taxonomy (NCBI): domain Eukaryota; kingdom Metazoa; phylum Chordata; class Actinopteri; family Sciaenidae; genus Collichthys; species Collichthys lucidus. The sequence continues at coordinate 30,697,668 of CM014096.1, forward strand.
TTCTTCATTATCCCTAGGTGATTTGGCTCTGCAAAAAAAGAGTGTTGTAGTGTAGTGTAGTGTACCCTGACCACTGTAGGAATGCAGATTTGGCAGACTATTCTGTGACGTTCAAGAAGCTGGCAGCTGACATTAAGTGAAATGATGAAGCTTCATGTGGGGTGTTTGAATGGGTTGATTTAACAGTTAAAGAATAAACTGACACTGATGTGATGATCCCCTGACTTTAATTCTCTCATGTTCCTATCTGTCAGGCCACACTGTAAGAGCCACTTAAATCATGTACCTTTTTATTTGGTTAAAAAAAATGTAATGACTTGTTTTTTACGATGAGTGTAAAGTCAATGTATATGTATGTATATGTGATGATCTCATAATACTGTTACGGTCGCAGCCATTTCGTCCGGTATATGTCTTGTGTGTGATGTTTTCTCAATATGAAAACACAGGTGTGCGCTTGCCGGTTCCTGGTTGGCCCCAACTGGAGGAGGCGGGGACAACACGTTGGTGAGCTGTGCAGGGCTGTGCATTGTGCCGCATCCTTTTTGCGCCGCCAATGAGAGGGCCCATGCATCAGCATTACGGGCATTTAAACGGCAGCCACCCGTGCATCGTGGCGGCTTGAGTTGTATTGTGGTTGTGAGCTCACCTTGTTTCTTCGTATTTAAATCGTGTGTTGACATTGTGGAGGTTGGTGAGGATCTCTTCTGGGACTAGGCAGGGATTAGTTTAGATTCACTGATTACACATAAGAATTTCTGTTAGATTCATTAGTTCAGGGGTGCTGTTTTTGATGTGTTTTGTTATTAGATATTAGATTTAGATAGTGAGTGTTTTGTTTCTCTTTTTGGTTTTCTCCTTAGATATTATAGGCTCTGTTAGAGTTCTCTTTTTGTTATATTTGTTTGTTCTTTTAAACAGCACTCGCTCGCCCTTAGTTCCCTTTTGCCTCACCTCCTTTTGTTAAAATCATTTGAACTTTCATTTAATAAAATACCTTTTGTTTATTAACCTTAAAATCTGGTTTTATGTTACTTCTTTCATACCCCGATATCTGGTTTTAACAAATACAGTATTATAATACTTGTATAATACAAGTAATATGCCGTTTGCATCAGGTCTGGTAATGCTGCTAGACAGTTTTCAGGAGGATGGGCACAGAATGATATGTATAGAGACACAGTAATACAATATGCTCAGTAAAGCTTTCTACAGTGTAATCGTGTAGACCATAGATAAATCATTGTTCAATTGTTGTAATTTCCGTTAAACTGGATTAAGTTTATAGACATAAGTCAAAATAAGATACACTCTTGTTGTAAAACAGGATGAAGAGAAGAGGGAGAGAGCTGGGCGAGCCCTTATGTGGCGGCTAGGGAGGTGAAAAGTTATGCAACTATTAAAGGAGAGAAAACGCCACCCTGGGAATTTCACCCAGGGAATTACTCAACCGTAAGGCACAAAGGTTCGAGGTTACTGGAGGGCAGGAGACGTGGTTCAAAGTTTAAATATACAAATTTTTTTCAACATTTGTTTAAAAAGTATCCCTGATAAAACCCATTCACACAACAAATGAAAGAAACCTAATTAGAGCTGAGACCGAAGTGGATGGGCAAAGGCTAGGGCAGGATCCACCAAAAAAAGGCAAAAAAAACCTAAATCACCAGGCACACGTGGCAGACACTCGCAGTGAAGAAAGCCACTCCCAAGGACACAGCAAGACACAACGGAGGACCCCACCACCAGGTCACCAGCACCACCACCACTGGCCTACAGCAACTGAAAAGGGAAAAAGAACATTAATGAGATGGCACACAAAAGAGAAAAATACCCTAAGCTTAACAAAAACTATGAATAGAAGAGCAAATTACAAGCTTAAACAAAGTAATAACTACCCAAAACAAAAAACTAAAGACAACAAAACTCAAAAACAATTTACAAAACAACTCTAAATTAACATAATAAAATTACATAAACAAAAATCCAGACTCAACCTAGACACGCTATCACAACCGTACGTTCACACTCATTCACTCAGCATAAAGGGAATCAGTCCCCAGTAAAAAGTATGCTTATGCCCGGACCGCGGTGTACGGCCGAACAATCGTCCTACACGGCGTATATCTTGGGAGCTGCTGGCGGCCCGCAGGGAAAACGCCGTGGGCAGTGTCAGGCAACGTCGTGACAGCAGCATAAAATAGCACCAAACAACGCGGTAAACAAGCAGTAAACAAAGCAGCAGCGGCCCAATAAGGTGGTTACAACACCTAGTCAAAAAGGAAAAACACTATTAGCGTGTGCTAGATGCGAATACGATTGATGCAGTGGCACGTAACAATGTACATACCTTCTCAGAACGCACACTCACGAGGAGGAAGGATTGGACTCCAGGCAGCCGCCAGCATGCACCTGTGACCAGACCAACATTAGCCACCTAGCAGCACCAAGCACAACGCTGAGACGAACAACACTTACCCCCGGCCAACGATCACGATAGCGCACACACACAGGGCGCACGGAGCAGCACACACACAGGGCGCACGGAGCAGCACACAAACCTACAACAATTATATACACACCTTAAATATAAGAACAGACAAAACGACGAGCGAGGTGAAGCAGCGGGCAGCCATACCTGTCGGGCACACGACCTCTGACCCGGAAGTATCGCGGGTGACCATGGGAACGGCCCCATCTCCATCTGCCACCTTGGAAGATGCATTGCCATGCATTCAACTCAGCTGTTGTATGTGGAGCTGCTTTTCAGGATACCTGACCTGTCCCATGAACAAAAGATTTAGTTCACCAGTGAATATGCAGGTACTGGTGAGTTCAGACTTTGATTAGAATGCATATTTCTACTAAAGTGTTCCCAGTCTGTAAATACTTTAACTGACTCTGCCTGAGATGGCCCAGTTTGAGTTTTTGAGGCTGTTGAAGAACAATGGTTCTTCAACATAACATTTGCTTCTATACAACAAACCAACCCAAGCCAGAAAACTATCACTGATGCCAAAATCCAGAGTGCAGGAAACAAATTACAGAGATCCTGACAACGGGGGAAACAGAGGACTTGAATGCAGAGTACGGGATGAAGCAAATGACTTTTATTTCTTAACACCAGAAAAACAAAAAGCGCCTCATTAAGAGGGATGATCAAAATAGACACAAACTAAACTAGAACTACAAAAAGGCAGGGCCAACAAAACAAAAAAAATCACTCCTTCGAGGAACTAGAAGAAAACAACAAAAACCTAGACTACAAGATTAACTATGAAAAGGCAAAGGCCAAAAAAAATCACTCTTGAGGAACAAGAAGAAAAACAAAACAAAAAACTAGACTACAAGATAATTCCGACTTGACTATGACGAGACTTGACACACTGGCACAGGACAAAGCAAGACGCAGACTATAAACACATGGAGGGAAATGGGGAACAGTTGGACACAATCAGGAATCAGGTGAGACAATCAGACTGGTGACACATGAGGAAGGGTAAGTGACCTGAAATGAGAGGAGAGCTAATTTCCAAAATAAAACAGGAAGTCACAAAACAAACATGGAGACAGGACAAAAACTTGACATACCGGAGTGACATTGCCCCCTCCCTAAGGCCCTGGAATGTCTTGGTGATCCTTATAAAAGTCACGAATGAGATCAGGATCCATGATGAACCTGGCCAGGACCCATTGCCGTTCCTCTGCGCCGTATCCCTTCCAGTCCACCACCATTGCACACAGCCAACAGCTTCTTCACAGCATCAACAGGGCCCCCCTTGACAGACCCACATTGTCAAAAGCTTTCTCCTGATCCAAAGACACAATGCCAAAATCTTCATTCTCAAAATGTGATTTGTAATCCTTCCATCCCAGACTCACTGTTTTGAATCGACTCACCCGAATCCTGACTAGTTAGGCATGAATGGCGGAACACCTGGTACAGTGAAGGTAGGGGGAACTGACAGCGAGGAGACCTGCACAAAAATGTCCCTAATGAACACGCCACTCTATGAGATGATGAACATGAGGCTCATCTGTTAAGAACACAGAAAACAGCTCTGTGAATTCTAGTAGCAAACAGCAGTTTATCACGTCCAACTTGCTCACCAACAGAACCTCCCAGACAGTAATTTTATGACCTGTTTGTTTTTTGCCACTTTTACTGCATACACTTTTTAACTAACATAATTTCTTGTCATAGGTATGAAATATCAATTCCTTTTTTAACCCTTTAAATGCCAGTTTAAAAATGAACATTGTCTTTATTCCCAGTGCTATTGTTTTTTTTTTTATATTATTAATGGCACAGTCTGAGTGCAGAGGATATCTCCTTATCGTCTCTCTCTGAGCATATAATATAGTCACCTGCTTGAAGCAGTGAATAATACCATATTGCCAGAGAAAAAATATTTAGGAGCTGTTGGGCATACTTATAGCATTAGTATTGCATTTGATTCCCCTGGAGCTGCACCTTTGACCTCTGCAACATGTCCTTAGATTTTTTATTTTTTTTGTAGAGAGGATATTTGTGTGTGTAAGGGCTATTGTGTAGTTGTGTGTGACATTTGTTATGAAAAGAGTAACTGCTCCATGCGTTCAACGTGCAGCAAAGCATGTTTGCCTGAGAAGCTTAGAGGTCAATAGTCTGCATAAGCAGAAATTCACTGCAACTTTACAACTTTTTGTTATTAATTTGCTCCATTGAAGTACAGTAAGCCATCATACGTCTCTATTGGAAAACACAAATATTATATGAAATTGCCCCTTTGGCCAAAAATTGACTAATTACCAAAATTTTCTTTATTTTTTTAAAAAAAACTTTATTTTTAGAAGTTTAACAACATATATATGAGAAAATGAAAAAAAAAGAAAAAACAAAGAAAAAGGAAAACTAAGAAAAGGCACAGATGGAGAAAATTAATGGTGGTTAATAGTGTTCTATTATTGGACTTCTGTGCTCGTCATGGATTGTCCATAACGAACACCATGTTCAAGCATAAGGGTGTCCATATGTGCTCTTGGCACCAGGACGCCCTTGGCCGCAGTTCGATGATCGACTTTGTGGTTGTGTCGTCGGACTTGCGGCCACATGTTTTGGACACTCGGGTGACTTCTGCAGTGATGCGGACTCTGCATCGGTCCGTCGTGGTGAAGACGGAGCTGAGCCGAAAGGCGAAGCTCTCGATTTACCAGTCGATCTGCGTTCCTAGCCTCACCTATGGTCACGAGCTTTGGGTAGTGACCGAAAGGGGAAGGGACTATGTCTCTCGGCTGGCCTGGGAACGCCCTGGGAGAGTTGGCAGAAGTGGCTGGGGAGAGGGAAGTCTGGGTTTCCCTGCTGAAGCTGTTGCCCCCGTGACCCGACCACGGATAAGCGGAAGAAAGCGAATGAACGAACAAATGTGTACATTTTAAGAGATAGGGCTAGGTCCAGGTTCTAAAGACATTTCTTTTTTTTTCCCCCCTTTTTTAGTTGTATATGCCCCCAGTCTTTCCTTCGCATCGTTAGGCATAAAGTACTCAGACAAAAGACAAAACACAATCAACCACATTAGTAAATGCTAACTGTTTCCTGATGTGATGAGGGATCACTTATTCCAGATGAATTGTCCGTTTCCTCAAGTATGTGGAGAATTTATCCATGCGAAAGTTGAAGGAAAAAGTCAGTTTTTCCATGTCATATATTTCTTTCATAATTGCAATCCATTCCTCTCTTGTAATAGCTTTTTTAGTGGCTACCAACATTATTTTAATCAAATATTTATTGATTGAGGGGGAGATATTACTATTAAATTGTGCAAAAATCGTGTTCGATTTCAAAGCATACTACTGATTTAATTTTCTCCACTACATCCTGCCAGTAGGGTTGTATAATCGGACAGTCCCAAAAGACATGGAAATGATCCGCCTTGGCATTTACAAACTCTCTCCAGCACCTTCCATAACTTGGGTGACCTTTCTGATATTGTTTAATTTTGGGAGTAATAAAAAAACGAATCATATTCTTCCACGAAAATTCCCTCTAATGACCAGAACTAGAAGTGCTCATTTGGGTTTTAAAAATGTTTTGCCAGTCATCTTCTGAAATGGTTATTTTTGCTTCTTTTTCCTAGATGGATTTAACATAAAGTGTGGAAAGGCCATTAAGTGACTGTAAACAGGAGTAGATTCGAGCAATCAATTTTTGATTGAACTTAGATTTGTATGCATCATTAAAAATGTTAATTAACTCAGAACTACCTTCCTCTGTTGTATTTATATGACAGTTAAAATTAGCTCTAACTTGAAGGTATCTGAAAAGGTCTTGGTTTTCCAAGTTGTAGTTGTCTTTAAGTTTTTGAAAAGAGTCTAATCTCCCTTTATCAGAAATAAGATAGTACGTGGTGATACCATTCCATAGCCACTGTTTGAAACGCCCATCCATTTGGGCAGGTTTAAAATCCTTATCATGTGCCACCCATCGTAATATTTTGGTATGATTTTCCAATTTGTTTTTATGACATTCTGCAAACCAGATGTTTAAGGGTGTTTTTGTCCAGTCACTTAAGTTTTGTTTATGCAGTATGTATAGATTTTTGTCTCCAAGCAAGGTCTGGAGGGGAATGTCCAATTGGCTTAGTTCTAGCATTTTCCATTTAGCATTATAATATGGGTCGCACCAATAAATTGGGTATCTAAGCTGAGCAGTTTTGTAATAATTCTCTATGTTTGGAAGAGATAATCCACCCTTTTCTTTGGACAATTGCAATGTTTTGTACCTGATCCTTGGTTTAAGGCCTTTCCATATAAACCCAGATAGCATTCTCTTCCACTCCGTTAATTGTTTTTCAGGTATTTCTATTGGTATAGACAGAAAAAGAATGATGTTAATTTTAACTATGTCTATTCGGTTATGTAAGTCTAGTGGTAATAAACTCCATTTATTTAAGTCTGTCTTTATCTCTTTGGTAATTGGCAAATAGTTACTTGCATTTATTTGTGGCGAGGGGGTATCATTAAACAAAATGATTGGTGTTTTATGAATGTTTAACTTGTAGCCCGAGTAAAAACTAAATATTTTCAGGGAGGACATTAATTTAGGTAAACTCAAATCTGGTTGTGAAAGGGTGATCAATATGTCATCCACATAAAGGCAGGTCTTATATTTAGTATCTTTGAAATAAATTCCTCTTATGTCTCCTTCTCTAATAGCCTGAGCCAGAGGTTCCATAAATAATGCAAACAAGGCCAGACTTAAGAGGCATCCCAGCCGGCAGCCTCTTAATTTATATATTATAAAATTATATATATTTTTTTAGATATGAGCAGTGATGTTCACAAGTCATTTTTTCCAAGTCCAAGTCAAGTCTCAAGTCTCTGTAGTCAAGTCCAAGTCAAGTCCAAGTCTTTGACGGCAATGCCAAGTCAAGTCTGAAGTCAAGTCTCAAGTCTTTTGTCCCAAGTCAAGTCTCAAGTCTTTGACGGCAATGCCAAGTCAAGTCTCAAGTCTTTTGTCCCAAATCAAGTCTCAAATGACCGAAATAAACGTTATCATTATGGTACCATGTAAGGAAAGCACTATATAAATGCAGTCCATTTACAATAACCTATTAATTATTATTATTAATTATTATTATTATTATATCAAAATGCAATATCAAAATGGGTCAGAGCATGTTCACTTAGCATCATATCACTTGGGGACTAGAATGTGGACACTTCCATTTATTTAATGCTATGATCTGTCTGTGTCGCTTTGTCAGTGCCTAACACAGTTACTTTTTCCACATTAATGAAATCTGCTAAAGCTCAGCTTCCCAGGGATATCAAACATTTGAAGAAGGTCAAAGTATGTGTGAACAGGAGCCTTGTTAAGAGGTAGGCTACTGTGCAATTCCAAACGAAACCTTAAAATAGTAGGCACACATAATTAGGGCTATTCTAATGTGAAGAAACATCCTGAAAGCTTTGTTCAAACAAAGTTGTTTTAATGGTTATTGTTAGTTAGCATTTGATATTGATTAGTGTATTATTATTTTTTTATTTAACCAACCATGGCCAACCAAAGCCAACAAGATGACTCAGCTCCTTGAACTTGAACAGCAGCAAATAAAGAGGGTACTGTAGTGTTTCTAAATTGAACCTACAACAAAAAATCTTTGACAACAAATATGACCATGTCCTGGTAGTAATATGCTTAAATTCAGCGGGTTGCCCCCCCCCCCCCCCCCCCCGAGGAGGAGGAGGAGGTGGAGGAGGAGGACGGAGAGGCTCACTTTCACCCGTGGGTCAGGGAGCTGGGGAGACCGGCCGGCCGCACGACCCGCCGCCCACCCGCCCCCTCTCCCCGCCGGGGCCGGCGCACGCGGGGCGCGGTCAGCGCGGAGACGCGGGTGTCCACCTGCAGCCGCGACCGACATCGTGCGGGCCAACGACGGGGGCCAGCCCCGCTCCCTTTCCCCGACCCCACGGACCCACACACATTGCACGATGCTGTTCGTCTATTACCAGTCTGTGTGAACTCTTTATATCCGAATGAAATGACAAATGGCACAGGTCGAGACGAACCCGCTGTTGCCATTATCTACCATCGGTCGACTGACGTCTGTTCCTTCGCTGCTGCACGCATGGGTAGTGACTGAATGGAGGGAAATATTCAGGCTGCCTCCGGTTTTCATTGTCAAATATGACCTTGCAAACATTTCTACTTATAATGAAATTAAAAAATATTCACAAGTCACACACGAGTCACAACAGAGAAGTCCAAGTCAAGTCTCGAGTCATTGGGAGCAAGTCTAAGTCAAGTCGGAAGTCTTTGTTTGCGCGACGTAAGTCCGACTCGAGTCCAAGTCGCTAACTCGAGTCCCCATCACTGGATATGAGATAACTTTAATATCAAAGCCAAATCTTTGTAATGTTAAGTAAAGGTATTCCCAACTAACTGAATTGAATGCCTTTTCGGCATCAATGCTGAGAGCAATGGATTTATCTTTATCTTTGCTCATATACTCCATCAAATGTAAAACCGGTCTTACGTTATCATGTGTCTGTCTGGTTTTAAGGAACCCAGTCTTTTCTTCATCTATTATGTCTGGAATAATATTTTCTAATTTTTTTGCAATATTGGTCGATATCGGTCTATAGGAACTGCACTCAGATTTATCTTTGCCCACTTACAGAGATAATGGCATGTCTCCAAGAAGCTGTTGTTTCACCCCCATTAAGCGTGAAGTTAAAACATTTCAATAATGTTGGGGAAAATAATTCTCTAAATGTTTTATACCATTCTGCAGAGTATCCGTCCTCATCATGCTTTTTATTTGTTTTGAGTCAAAATAAAACAAAACTTGAAATAGCATTATCCAATTCTTTTTGTGTTATTTCATTCGTCATTATTTTATTCTGTTCTGACCCAATAGATGGTAAATCCAGTGAATTAAGAAAATGTGTAATACTCAGGGAGTCTCCCCCTTTTGGTTGTGTGTACAGATCTTTATAGTAATTTTCAAAGGATTTTTGTATTTCTATTAGCTTATGACAATTTTTTCCAGATTGCGTGTCCTTAATTTTGTGGATGGATCTTTCTACTTGTTGCTTTCTGATCCTCCAGGCTAACAGTTTTTTAGCTCTCGGTCCTTTGTTTGATGAACTTTGCCTTCATCTCCTCATAACTAACATATAGTTTGTTTAAGTTTTGTTTAATAAGTTTTATCTAATCTAATAGTTTGGGATCATTAAGTTCCATGTGTTTCAATTCTAGATTTTTTAGTTCCTGTAGTAGGTCTTTTTTTCACTTCTCTTTTTCCCTCTTTTTAATTGAGGACCACAATAAGTTTTTCCCTTATTACTGCCTTAGCAGCATCCCATACAGTACCTGGAGACACTTCACCAGTATCATTTAGTTGTAGATATTCTTTAAACTTTTTATGGATGTATTGATTACATAAGGGATCATTTAATAAGCTTGTGTAAAGCTTCCATGTTGTATTTTTATTTTGCGTGTCCAAAGTCAATTCTTGAATGAACATTATGGGGATGGGAGAAAAAAGTAAATTGTCTTACTGATGGGTTTAATTCCCTCCAAACATCCATTATACCTGCTTCAAGGAGAAGTTTCTTAACATTATCTGTTTCAGAATGAATTCTCTTCGTTACATTAGTGGAGTCAAGAGAAAGTTGTAACTGGGTGTTCCAATCAACAAAATAAGGACCCCCTCAGCCTCTTAAGCAATCAGTTCAAATATTTTTTTCATAAATGTTTTATCATTACCTGGGGGTCTATACAGATTTAAAAGTGTTATCTGTTTATGATCAATGTAACCTTTCACTAGAATTTATCTCCCTTTGGTATCCTTTATCTGTTTAGTGATCAACTTGCTCCTTTTGATAGTATTTTGCAAGCCATTGATGTTTAAAGTAATAATATTATATTCCTGATTTAGCATTCTACCTCTTAATTTTAATGCACATATTTCCCACCTCAATTACTGTAAGCATGTAAATAACAACCATCTGTGCTGGACATGAAAATAAAACAAAACTAACCTCCAACAGTGAAGTAAAGCAACAACTTCTCTACAGGGAGGGGAAGCCTCCAAAACAAGGGCCCCTCTAGATGTGTCCTAACATAGTCCTATAAGCGGATTGAGTTGGGACAAACTGTGGATTGGTGCAGTTCAACACACCCAGTGAAACAGTCCAACCAGTATTTCTTATAATGCTCTTAGCTAAGAACTATAACATACAACAACATTCAACCAGGTTGAGTTAGAAGGGAGATATCACAGTTTTGCTTTCCTCTCATTGTCACTCACATATACACTTCAGTTCATGCTCCCCTGAACTCGTCGGAATCTCCGGAGCTTCTCTTTAGCTCGCTTAATGTCTGTGGCCCGGTTCCGACGTGTTGGGGAGCTACTTGTCTGCCATGCGTTTTCTCCCAGCTTCATACGGAGTGTCACAGCCGTCTGGGGTGCGCCGCCAGGCCTATTTATCGCGTCGGTTATCCCCTACTTCCACATATCCTCTGTCGCCTCCTCCGCGTTGTTGTATGTGGTGGGTCCTTCATAAAAAACTTGGAGTTTAGCGGGTGCAGGTGTTTGAAATCTGAGTCCTCGTTCTTTCAACACCTTTCTCAGTGGCGCATATTCCTTCCTCTTTTTGACGATTTCTGCTAAGTAGTCGTGGTCGAAGTAGACTCTTTGGCCATTAATGTATATCTATTGTATATGAGGAAATAGGTTTTGGTCCGAGTGACCGGTGGCAATGTTGTATTTTGAGGTCAATGTCCGGGAGTTGCAACTCCAACTTAATAAATTTCTCCAGAAACTTACATCCTCACCTTTGGGGATCCCAAAGATGCGAAGGTTGTTTCTGCGGGAGCGGGTTTCTAAATCCGTTAACTTGGACATAATGCGCTCTTGCTCCTTCAAAGCCAGGAGAAGCGCGTCCTTCGTGGTCACACTCCACTCCTCCACCTCGGCCACTCGGGTCTCCACCCCCTCCATCCTAACCTCTGTGTTCTTGAGTTCTTTCCCGATCTCGCTCAGTTTCTGGTTAACTTCTTTAAAGTTTCTGAGCTCTTCCCTCAAGTCTCTTCTAATTGTCTCACAAAATCCGCCCAGTTCTTTTTTGTTACGGCTGCCGCCGTTTGGCCCCAGCATATGTGTGTGCAGTCTTTCCCATTAGGTAAATTCTGGTGTGCGGGTGCCAGTCCCTGATTGTCCCGACCTGAAGGAGGCGGGGACAACATCCTCGCCAGGTGCAGGGTTCAGGATTGGAGCGGCGTCTTCCCCACGCCGCCAATGAGAGCGCCCCGGCAGCAGCATCAGCGGGGATTTAAACTGCAGCCGCCCGAGCATCGTGGCGGCTTCACTCGTTCGTTGTATGTTTGTGAGCTCGCCTCGTTTGTATGTGTCATGATACTCGTTGTTCGTATTTCGTACCTGGAGGTTTGTGTTTTGTTTATTGGGACTGGGCAGGGTTTAGTTTAGATTATAGCTACTGATTACACGTAGTCTATTTCTGTTAACCCCATTAGATTTAGACGTGCTGTTTTGATGTGTTTTTGGTTATCTGCTAGAAGCTTAGATAGTGAGGTTTTTCTTTCTCGTTTTTGTTTCTAGTTCAGATAATATAGGCTCTGGTTAGAGTTCTCTTTTGGTTATATTTGTTTGTTTATTTAACAGCACTTGCTAGCCCTTCGTTCCCTTTTGCCTCACCTCCTTTTGTTTAAACCATCTAAAAACTTTCATTTAATAAAATCCTTCTGTTTAATAACCGTTAAAATCTGGTTTTATGTTACTTCCTTTTCATACCCCTTACCTGGTCGTAACATTTTTTCATATCCAGGTGTCCTGCTTTTATGTCAGCGCGGATAGTGTTAAAGCTAGCTTGTAAGGGGTCCGTGGGAGCATGCATGTTAGCTTCACCTGTATCGACGTCTTCTTCTGTTGCCATATTTTCGTTTTCTTCACTGTTTGAACTCGTTGTGGTCTTAGCGTTTCTTAGTTGATATTTTCCCATAAGAAATCACAGATTTAAATGTATTAGTTACTCTAAAACGGGAAATGTCGGACCGTTCTGGGAGCTCTCGAACTACACCACTGACCAGATCGCTGCCATGACCGGAAGTCCTGTTTTACCTAAATTTTCATGGGTTTCAATTGGCCAAAAGTGTCCACAAAGGAGCCAAGTGGTACTATTTGATGAAAACAGTGTATTATTGATATATTTAAAGAGCTGAAGTTAAAATTTAATTATTTTCCTTGGGTAATTTAATTTCATATGCATTAACACAGTTAAAATGGTAAAAGAAAAGAAAAAAAAGAAAGTGAAGTGGACATTACTTTGGCTTTGTGAACAGTTATTAGTATAAACAAGGGTAATAGCGGGAGAAGAATGAAAGTCGCAGCTCACGTGTTCGCTTTTTACTATTTAATGAAATACAGCAATAAATCAAAAATGGAACTAGCCTTTCAAAATAAAATTACCTTTTCAAATATAAAATTAGTTTTTCCAATACCTTTGTATATTGCCTTGATGTAGTATTCTACCTGTTACATGTACCTGCTCCACACCTCTGTGCTTTGACAGTCACTCAAAGCAAATTCAGAACTGTTTGTAAAGGTTTCCATGTAGTATCTGTGTAAAATAGTGTAGGGTATAGGGTGGTTGGAAGGCACAAATCACTGTGGAGAGTCCGGTCAGAACTCTGGTGGATCTCAAGAACCAGGCCGTGGAGTGAAGAGAGCATTCTTTAATTCCAATAGAGCAGACACTTCTCACATGGGATTTGGTTGTAGTAATGTCTATTTTGTGTGTAGTTTCTGGGATGCACAACAACAAGATAAACAGAACAAATTGTGAGAATCACACTACTGATAATATACAACAGAGGAATAACCAATATTAACTTAAAAGTTACCACTTTACCACACTACGTGTAACTTAGCTCAAACTAACTGCTATCATTAATATGAAACATATTAATATCAAACAGTGATCTACTTACAGGACAAATGGACGCACATATCAAAAACTGGACCGGGAACACCAGAAAAAAACAACTGAACTGCTAGAAAACTTTAGTCCTTTTTAGTCCTCTCTGCTGCTGGCAAAACCAGTCCAAACCAGTACCTGTTGCTAGGCAGAACAGCACCGATGCGCCCTCTAATGGTCAATAATGAGACACTCCTGTCTCAGCTCCTGGTGGCAGCCAGCCTTTTCAACAGCCGCCCCCAAATTCAAAATTATTCAATTCAATCAATTCAATTCAATTTTATTTGTATAGCCCAAAGTCACAAAGTACATTTGCCTCGGAGGGCTTTACAATCTGTACAGGGAATGACACCCTCTGTCCTTAGACCCTCGGTTCGAGTGAGGAAAAACTTGTCCACAAAAAACCTTTTAACAGGGAAAAAATGTGGAAGAAACCTCAGGAAGAGCCACAGAGGAGGGATCCCTCTCCCAGGACGGACAGACGTGCAATGGATGTCACGTGTACAGGACAATCAACATACACATTTTGTACAGCAGATATGGTAGTAATAATGACAGTAGTAATATGTGTAGTGGGCGTCGTGCAGGATTACAGCAGCAGCCACGATCCACGAAAACCTGCTGGACGACAGAGCACAGAAACTCCGAGGAAGTTTGGTTAGTAACATGCATTAATGAGACATGTCCACAGAGAGAGAGAGAGAGAGAGAGAGAGAGAGAGAGAGAGAGAGAGAGAGAGAGAGAGAGAGACAGACAGGCAGACAGACAGACACACAGACAGACAGAGAGAGAGAGACAGAGTAGGAGGGAGGGTTTTCTGTAAGGGAGATGTGACTACATCTTTAACCAATACCGTGCCTGGCTAGGCATAACCCTGGGGAGTCCCCCGGCAGTCTAATCCTATAGCAGCATAACTAAGGGATGGCCTGAGCCAGCCCTAACTATAAGCTTTATCAAAAAGGAAAGTTTTAAGTCTACTCTTAAAAGTGTTGACCGTGTCTGCCTCCCGAACCCAGATTGGTAATTTGTTCCACAGAAGAGGAGCCTGATAGCTGAAAGCTCTGGCTCCCAATCTACTTTTGGAGACTATAGGAACCACAAGTAACCCAGCGTCCTGAGAGCGCAGTGTTCTAGAGCAGTGTTACTCAAAGTGTGGTCCTCAAGTGGTCCGTGAGAGGATCTCTTAAAATATTCGAATTTCCCACACAAGTTTGTAGAGTCCTACCTAGGGATACTCGATATATCGCGGCTTGTTCTACGTGAGATGTATGAAATGACTATATCGCGACCATCGAGTACTTGTCACGTAAATGTTTTAAGCCATCTGCATTTAATTCTCCGGGGATTCTCCTGTCATTCACTCCGGCTGCTCACAGCACGCAGCACACTGCCCCGCCCACCCAGAAACATCCCCTGCGCGCATGCGTACTTTCTGTATCAAGTGAGGAGAGAAGTGAAGAGCGAGTTAATTTAAAGATGGAGACGGACGACTTGGTTCTGAAGAAAAACAGCTGCGGTCACGTCTCTCGTTTTCGCGTGGTCACGTCAGCTGCTCCAATATTTTCAAGTGCGCCCTTATTGCCGACTTTATGGCAAACACTTTTAAAAAACTGGAAAGTCAGCGCTAGCTTACTGCAGCGTGTGGATACTTCCGGTTTTCAAAATAAGACGTGGGTGTTAAATGAATTAAACATTTATTTATAAAATATGAAGAATGGTTAAAATTTGATTTAAAAAAGTGTCTCATATGCCAAGTATGATTCTGCACTGCTTCAATGCTCAAATGTACATTATGAAATATATTAAAAATTCATAAAAAATATGACAAGTGTTAAAATGCTATAAAAAGAGTGTGTGTCGTATAGCCGGTGTAGATCGACTTTTCTATACTGATTTTGAGCCAATAGGTCACAGGACCTGGAAGCTATTGAGCTTTAAAGCTCATATTTACATCATGAAATGTATCAAAAATTCATAAAAAATATGACAAGTGTTAAAATGCTATAAAAGAGGTGTGTCTCACAGCAAGTGTAAATCTACTGTTCTATGTTGATTCTGAGCAATTACAATGCTATCATGGAAATAATGACAATATTTATTAGAAATAAACAATACAAAACAACAACAACAAAAATATCGAAATATATATCGTGTATCGCGATATAGCTTAAAAATATCGAGATATCATCCTTGCAGTGTTCATGTGGGCCCTGTGCAGATTGGCCATGACAGGGCAAACTAATATCTGAGTAACAAAAGAGGGGTGCAAGGTTCAAGTTTAAGTTCTATTACTTATACAATTTTGATTTTCATTGTTTTAAGTTTCATTACTTATCCAATTATAACTTTTATTATTTTTATTACTTATTCAATTTTAATTTTTATTACTATTCAGTTTTTTTTTCATCACTTATTCAGTTGTATTCTTCATTGTTTAATGTTGCATATTGCTAAAGAGTTGGGTGAACAGGACATAAGAAGCAGGTTAAAAAAAATAAACTCTCCTAGGGGTGGTACCGCCTAGGATACAGAGAAGATAAGGCCCTGTTAGCCAGAAGGGGCTTGCAAAATCTATGTGAAGGTGATTAATACGAAATAGTATGTATCCATTGATTAATCTACGAGTGATTGTGATCCTAACAGTTGTTTACATATCAAAATAACTTAACCAGGCCCAACAGCCCACAGTGACCAACAGAGCTCAAAAGAGGGACTGAAATTCTCCCAGAAATGGTGATCTCTGAGTAGAGATCAAAAGGGGGAATTGTGAGAATGTGTAATAATGTTCAATCATATATTGTGAGTTAAGTGTTTATTGGTGTGTGTGTGTGTTAATTCTTTTGTGTGTGTTAATTCTTTTGTGTGAACAACAATTTAGTATAATGATGTGCGTGTATTGCAAAATGTTCAAGGGTAGGGGGCAGTTGAAAGGATCATGTGCACTTACATGTGAGAAGTAAGCAGTCTAACTGTCAGTTATACAAACCACACTTAATCTCAATAACGCTCCGCTCAGCTTGCCATATCTTGTTTTACCATATATAGAGTGAAAACATGCATTAATCTACACTCTACTGAAATGTAAGGCCTGCTTTGTGTGTTAAAACGAGCCAGAACTGTTGGAGATCAGAACTCAGCTGGATGGTGGTGAACGGACTGCGGAGTCTGTAAAAGCTGGGTTCTCCCTCTTGCAACAGGTGAAACTGAAGTACTTGTACTTTGTCTTCTTTAAACTCAATATCTCTCTGCTCTACATCAGGTCTACAGAATTCGGGGTGGTTTGAATCACCACAACAACACCACATTGAGGAAATGGACTGAACTTCATAAAGCGCCTTTCTACAAAGTTCTTTAAGTTAATGCCTCTTATACATCCATTCACACACACACTAATATATCTGGGAAACAAACAGGCACCAAAAACAACATATGTAACTTTTAAAGTGATGATTTTACTCCCTATGTAAGCACCAAACCAACGTATGTATTTTTAAATGCTGAGTGTTTACAGCTACTAATCTGTGTAACACTGTTACAGTGATGATAAATATTGAAATATTTATATTTTACATTTGTGTGTGTAACAACAGTGTGTGTGTGTGTGTGTGTGTGTGTGTGTGTGTGTGTGTGTGTGTGTGTGTGTGTGTGTGTGTGCAACCCGTTCTCATTCCCAACGCGTAAAATACCGACGCTTTGTCACGCCCCTTGGTGTCTGATACCGACGTAAAAGGTACCCTTCTGCGTCTGTATGAAACGCTCTGGGTTGTCCATTGACTCCAGTATAATCCGTTTGCGCTGGTAAGACACGCTCAGAGCAGAGCTCCAGCTGTCCATTCACTCCAATAATAACCCGACCACAGCGATACATGACGCTGCAAGCTACAATCTGATTGGACAACCGAGAACTGCCCGGAACTGTTTTTCTCACTATGTCAAGGATTTCTTTTATTGAAATCATCAACGTTTCTCAGCACAAACACGCCAAAGTGTCACTGATAATTCAACAATAAAATAGCTTCATGTTGTGGCCCTCAGTATGTTTTTTTGCTCCTTCTAGCCTGAGAAATAAACTTTTATTCCTATGTTTTGGATAGCAGAAAGGCCTACACTACCCAGAATGCTCGACCACTGACGATTTGCGAGCTACAATCTGATTGGACAACTGAGGACCCTCTGCCCGGAACTGTTTTTCTCACTATGTCAAGAATTTCTTTTATTGAAATCATCAACGTTTCTCAGCACAAACACGCCAAAGTGTCACTGATAATTCAACAATAAAATATCTTCATGTTGTGGCCCTCTGTATGTTTTTTTTTTCTCCTTCTAGCCTGAGAAATAAACTTTTATTCCTATGTTTTGGATAGCGGAAAGGCCTACACTACCCAGAATGCTCGACCACTGACGATTTGCGAGCTACAATCTGATTGGACAACTGAGGACCCTCTGCCCGGAACTGTTTTTCTCGTGTTGTTAAAGATTTTTTTTAATAATATCATCAACGTTTTTTAGCACAAACACTGTGTGTGTCACCATTGATATTATAGACTGATAAAATAAAAAGTTAATCAATTCTCTGTTTAATGTGCTTTTTATAATGTCTGTTTTTAGACAGAGCTTGTTATCAACAGACCTTTTGAGAAGGAAAAATGAAATTTCCTGTGTGCAGTTTGCGCTGGAGCTGTACTGTGTATATATTCATATACAGTAACAATTTTATTCATGGAAAGCTTTCTGGGCTACTCAAAGGATCACAAAAGCACCATGCAGCACACTCACCATGTGAGTTTTGTTCAGTGTTTTGTCGAAAAAATCATCAAAGTCGAATTGACATATTTGATAGGGTGTGTTTTATTAAAAAGCATGCCGTCACACTGGTAAATTGACAGTCACAGAACATATCTGAGCCACCTCAAGCTGACCCCAAGGTCAAGGCCACATCCCCTGATAACTCATCAACGCTTTGAGATAGGGGCCTGAAATCCGCACCTGCGCATTGGGACAGCATGGTCGACCACAGTGTCGAGTTTCAGACCCGTGCGCCCTTCGGGAGGGTCAGAGGTCAGCCGTTCTGTACTTAATGAGGCCTAGTAGTTCAGGCTTAAAAACACCTGTTTGGTTTGTGAATAACTTATCAGCGCTTTGAGGCAGGAGGCTGAAATCTGAGTATGTGTATCAGGACGCAGGGTCTGATCAAGGCACCTATTTTCACCCCTGTACCCCCTTTGGAAAGGTCAGAGTTCACCTGTTCTGGACACCTTTTTGGGAATAAATTGACAATGCTTTGAGGTAGGAGGCTAAAATTTGACTATGTTGTACGCCGTGCAGCCTTTTGCTGGGATTTTCCTGTCACAATCCCATCACTGTAGAGCTAGTTAGCTTTCTCGAAGATCTACAGAGTTGGGACTTTGAGAGCCTGACCCAGACCTCCATTTAGAATAGCACAGTGAGTTTCATGCAGTTTGGTGCATTTTTGTGGCAGCAGCGAGGGCGCAGATTCGTGTAACGGCGTCCTTTCTCGGCCCCGCCTATCGAAAAGTACTAGGCCGACGTGGACCAGACCAACAGCTATCCGCTCGTCTCATGCCCCTGAACAACATACTCAAAAATCAGACCTGTGCGACTTGTAGAAACACATGTCCTCCAAAACCTCCACGCAGGTCAGACTGCATGATTCTGACAGGACCCCAATGCTCAGGAATCCAGACGGGGCAAAAAAAATTCTACTGAACTTGTGTTTTTTTTTTTCACCGGTTCATTATTCACCCCCTGGGGGGATCCTCTGTTCCAAATCTGGGGTCCTTGTGGTCAAAGGCTGCCGCGCGGCGGCCAAAAAGACATGTTTTTTTTAGTGAGTCCCCCAAATCTGACCCTCTTCTTTTCCGGTCACTATCTCCTGATAACTCATCAAAGCTTTGAGGCAGGGGGCTGAAATTTAAGTATGCGTATCAGGACGTGGGCAACAATCACTGTGCCGAGTTTCGTACCTGTGGCCCCTTGGGAAGGATCAGAGGTCAGCCGTTCTGTACTCAATGAGGCCTACTACCTACCTTTTTGGGATTAACTTGTCAATGCTTTAAGGCAGGGGTCTGAAATTTGAGTATAGATCAATATATATCAAGAGACTTCCTAAACTGATATTTTACTACCCTACTTATACCATGTATCCTGGTGAACCAGAAGGTATGTGTTGACGCCCAGGGCACTGGGCTACACAACCTTCTGGAGCAGCGTTGGTTTCGCTCTCCTCCTCCGTCCAGAAAGTATCCGACGAATCAGGATCGTAGGGAGGGATTTGAACACCCTCCCCCAGTGTTCGGCTGTGCCCTCCCCCTCCCTCAATCACAACAGTAATGGCGGCGCTTACGTGACGACACGTCCTACGTCACAAAGCTTCAACGTGAGTGGTCGAAGTGTCATGTCATTCATATGAGGTTGCTCCAACCACGTGCAAGCATTTTTTTACTAAACCACGCCTGCGGAGAGGCGTGAAAGGGCAGTGTACCAGAAGCCTGTTGTCTTTACAGGCTTCTGGTACTAGGATATATACCATGTACTTACACAGCCAAATATTTAATTGTCCTATTTTGATTCTATTATTTTTTTTCCGTGTGTGTGTGTATGTGTGTAATGAGAAGTAGACCACAATAGTGAGATATCGAGAGCTGTGAACACATTACGTGAGATATTATTGATCTATTGGATTCATAGATGTTTTATGTACTTAAGCCAGTTATAGAGTGAAACAGAGACAGAGACACTGACTGAAATTTGTATTCAATATTTTATTCTAAACTATTATGATGAACTTTAACTTTATTTCTATTGTGAATTTCAACATGTTGAACTTTGAAATGGGAACTTGTGGTGCCAACTCTGCAACCTGTGGTGGGCTGTTTTACAGATAAGCTTGCGCAGGTTCCTATAAGTCATCCCACACTTTGCCACTGTTAGGAAAAGAAAACAACAATAACACACACACACAATATAGGTTAAAAGGAAAAGTTAGGTTGTGACTTATAAGAATGTCTAGGTTGAAATATCTTCTATATTCATGTCATGCTTTATACAATTTCATTTTAATCCAAATTAGTCAAATCAAATCAAATACTACTACTAGGCCTCGTTAAGTACAGAACAGCTGACCTCAGACCCTTCCCAAGGGGCCACGGGTATGAAACTCGGCACCGTGGTCGACCATGCTGTCCCAATGCGCAGGTGCAGATTTCAGGCCCCTATCTCAAAGCGTTGATGAGTTATCAGGGGATATGGCTTTGACCTTGGGGTCAGCTTGAGGTGGCTCAGATATGTTCTGTGACTGTCAATTTACCAGTGTGATGGCATGCTTTTTAATAAAACACACCCTATCAAATATGTCAATTCGACTTTGATGATTTCTTCGACAAAACACTGAACAAAACTCACATGGTGAGTGTGCTGCATGGTGCTTTTGTGATCCTTTGAGCAGCCCAGAAAGTTTTCCATGAATAAAATCGTTACTGTATATGAATATATACACAGTACAGCTCCAGCGCAAACTGCACACAGGAAATTTCATTTTTCCTTCTCAAAAGGTCTGTTGATAACAAGCTCTGTCTAAAAACAGACATTATAAAAAGCACATTAAACAGAGAAGTGATTAACTTTTTATTTTATCAGTCATAATATCAATGGTGACACACACAGTGTTTGTGCTGAAAAACGTTGATGATATTATTAAAAGAAATCTTTAACAACACCAGACCTGCCAACATGTACGCATTTTTTGTAGCGGGCACGCATTTTCACCTCCCTGTACGCTTGTACGATTTGTTGTTCTAAAATACGCATATTTCACGCGTTTCGTCCGTTTCAATTTTTTTTTTTAACCTCGTTTCAGTCAAGTTGCCACTGATATTGAATGCCGCTGAACCACAGATTCAGAGGTCTGCTTTCGACCAATCAGAGTGCTTCATTCCCTCCCAACTACCCCGCCCTGCCTCACTTCAAGCGGCGCAACAATTCAGTTCAGAGCAGAGTCAGGGCTGCAAGGCAGTCAGAGCCATTCAATGAACACTGGAGCCGCCGCGCGTTCACAGAGACATGGCTGAACCGCCCGAAAAAAAGAATAAGAAGCCCCAACCATTTCTGGACAGCTATCGGGAGAGATGGCCTTGCCTCAACACGTCCAGGCTGCCTAATCATGCATTTTGCACCGTGTGCAAGGTTGACCTGGACATTAGTCACCAAGGGGCAGCAGGTAACGAACACACTTCCACACACACAAATACCCCCCTTCCACAATGTCAGTGTCACACCGTCATCTATAAGACAGTTGGGTGAAATGGGTAACGTTTTATCGTAACCCTATTGCTTGAATATTAAGATTAGCATGATGCAATCATTTGCATCATGCAAATGATTGCATCATGCAATCATTTGCATGAGGAGGAATTAGTACTCATAAAATTCTTTCAGGGTTGGCAGGTCTGCAACACGAGAAAAACAGTTCCGGGCAGAGGGTCCTCGGTTGTCCAATCAGATTGTAGCTCGCAAATCGTCAGTGGTCGAGCATTCTGGGTAGTGTAGGCCTTTCCGCTATCCAAAACATAGGAATGTAGCATGTAACATAGAAAAGTTTATTTCTCAGGCTAGAAGGAGAAAAAAAACATACCGAGGGCCACAACATGAAGCTATTTTATTGTTGAATTATCAGTGACACTTTGGCGTGTTTGTGCTGAGAAACGTTGATGATTTCAATAAAAGAAATCCTTGACATAGTGAGAAAAACAGTTCCGGGCAGAGGGTCCTCGGTTGTCCAATCAGATTGTAGCTTGCAGCGTCATGTATCGCTGTGGTCGGGTTATTATTGGAGTGAATGGACAGCTGGAGCTCTGCTCTGAGCGTCTCTTACCAGCGCAAACGGATTATACTGGAGTCAATGGACAACCCAGAGCGTTTCATACAGACGCAGAAGGGTACCTTTTACGTCGGTATCAGACACCAAGGGGCGTGACAAAGCGTCGGTATTTTACGCGTTGGGAATGAGAACGGGTTGCACACACACACACACACACACACACACACTGTTGTTACACACACAAAGTAAATAAAGTTAAGTATAAATATTTCAATATTTATCATCACAGTAACAGTGTTACACACATTAGTAGCTCTAAACACTCAGCATTAGAAAAATACATACATTGGTTTGGTGCTTGCATAAGGAGTAAACATTTATAATCATCACCACTAAAAGTTACATATGTTGTTTTTGGTGCATGTTTCTTTCCCAGATATATTAGTGTGTTTGGGTGTCTAAGAGACATTAACTTAAAGAACTTTGTAGAAAGGCGCTTTATGAAGTTCAGTCCATTTCCTTGTATTAGTTTACTGGCAGATCTGTCCGATCCAATATGGCGGACCCGCTGACGTATTGCGACCAACGACCAACCCGCTGCAATGCAGCGTTTATGTATATATGTCTATGTCCATGTCTATGATCCATGCCTTCCCAGTGGGTGCGCAGGCAAATGTGGTCTCCCTTAGAGTTCCTCCAAGAGTTCCTGCTGAGAGCACAAACATCTCTTGTGGGGTCGCCCTCTGCAGGTTTGCAGTAAATGCTTTTTAGAAAGGAGGATTGAGATCTGACATAACAATCACATAAAGCTTACTCATAGTCATGCTCATGTGATGGTTGGTCTGGGCATCTAAACACTAAAAAAGAATTTAGCAAAGTTGTTAACTTTATTGGCTGTATCACATGATTTCAGGAGGTCACTGTTTGTGGGTTATAAGATATAATTTAAGTAAATGATATGCAGATGGTTATATACATTGCACTTTGGTACGTTGTGTGATACTGGTCAGTATTATGGTTATGGTTATTACAGTCAAGTAAAGTCATATATACATGACAAGTGGGCTGTTGCCCGGGGTCTTAGCATGTTAGTATTAGCATGTTAACAATTAGCATTTATTCTTAGTGGCTGATGCGCTAGCAATTAACATTTACAATCGCGCTAGCAATTAGCATTTGCACTAATTTTAGCATTGGCCACTAATGTTACCAATTAGCATGTCTTTACAGCTAGTGCTAATGCGCTAGCTGCTCTGCTGTCTCTGTCTGTCATTTTAGACAGACAACGTGCTAGCATTTAGCATGTTAGCATTAGTATGTTCACCTTATCATGTGTTCTTAGTGACTAAAAATGAGTGGCTAGCACAGACATGCTAGCAATTAACATTAGCATGTTAGCATTCGCATGTTAACATTAGCATGTTAGCAATGAGCATGTATTTAATTATTAGTTGCTAATAATAATTGCTAGTGTGTCAACTAACATTAGCAGGTTAGCATTATCATGTTAGCATTGGCATGTATTTAATACTTAATGGCTAATGTTGATTGCTAACGCGCTACCTCCTCTGCTGTCTTTGTCTGTGATTTTAGACAGACAACACGCTAGCAATTAGCATTAGCATGTTACCATTAGGATGTTACCATTAATATGTATTCCTAATGACTAAAAATGAGTGACTAGCACTGACGTGCTAGCAATTAACACTAGCATGTTAACATTAGCATGTTAACAATAACATGTATTTAATTCTTAGTGGCTAATGATAATTGCTAGCGCTGACGTGCATGTTAGCAAGTAGCATGTATTTAATTCCTAGTGGCTAATGCTAATTAGCATTGGTATGTTATCATTAACATGTTAGCAATTATCATGTATTTCTTTCTTAGTGGCTAATGGTAATTGCTAGCGCAGACGCGCAACTACTACTACTAATAGTAATAATAATAAAATAAATTGTATTGGA
Organism: Collichthys lucidus; assembly: GCA_004119915.2. Classification (NCBI taxonomy): domain Eukaryota; kingdom Metazoa; phylum Chordata; class Actinopteri; family Sciaenidae; genus Collichthys; species Collichthys lucidus. Next base: position 30,721,950 of record CM014096.1, read on the forward strand.
GAAATGGTTTTGAAAAGTTATATCTACAGTTAGTCTTCAAAAATTTTATTTGACTAATGTGAGTATAATAAGAAATTCTTCATAATATTCTGCAACAGACCTCTATTTTATTTTAGATTCTGCACTGTGGTAACACACTTCATACATCTATAAATTACTTCACACAAGGCATGTTACTCATCTCCTACAATCATGTGAGGGACATTCCTTCCCAATAATAAAGTTAACCAGCTTTGGTAAAATGAGGTAAAATTTATGGTTGTACTGTCAGGTCAAAGTCTTGGTGTGAGTGAGCATTAGAGTGTGGCAGCACATCAAATCTTAGTAAACTTGTTTCAAGTGTAGCAAGCAACACATCTCTTTTCTATGGCTGAGACACTGCGACTCTCATGGCTATTCTTCATACTTATTTTCTTTCTGGTGGAGTTGCATGGAGAGCCGAGGGACACAGCACAAAGACAAAACAAGAGGGACAATAGCAATGACCAGTGAGTTGGGCTTCGTAGAGATCAAACTGTGGGATTTCATGTAGTAAGCCAAACATAGTTAGTTTTTTTCACATTTAGCCTTTAATATTAGGAACCTATCTGTCAATTTGTATGATGTACAAGATTGTTAGATTCTAATATATCTGTGTACAAGAAGGTTTCAAATATTTATTATATTTATGTTTTTCCCTTTTTTTTCTTATTTTGTTCTCTTTCCAAAACTTCTGTTGAACAAAAAGAAAATATTGAGCTTTTGTTAGACTTTTGTTCAACTAAACAGGGATTATATCAAGTTTATAGAGGGATTCCTGATAGAATGTGCTATTTTTGTGAAAGCCTATCTATTTTCGGACCTTAACCCTGATTGATCTAAATATTGCTCTCCAAAAAATGTGTTTCTTGAATTTTTGTGATTTGACCATGTAGGCCTTGCATGCTGTCAGAGAATGGCCACCTTGTTTTCACAACTGGTAACAATAAAGAGATCCGCTTCCAGACATCAGCATCAGGCCGGATTAAAGTGAATAATAAAGACCTTACCCAACTTTTAAATCAGGTAAGCTCTTTTTTTCAAAACTAACAAGAACACCTCATATTAAATAGTGCAGCAGTTCATAGCATCAAGCACAGTTCAGGTATTCATACAGTAATAATTTATATTATTTATTTCAGTGATAATGGAAATTTAAGCAAACAGAAAACAGAAAACTAAGCAGATAAAACTAGGAGGGATATACTGTACCATTCAGGTTCGGAATCAGATTGTTTGGCTAACATGTATACACATATAAGAAATCTGACTCAACAAGTATTACCAAACATTCTCTCATCCAACCATCCTAAGAACAACTTCACTGAAGGAAAATGAAAAAAAAAGTGCACATTGATGCAATGATGTGACTATTTAACCATCATAGCTGCTAATTTTAGTTCTAATATGTCCTGCTCATCTTGATTAGTTATTTTGGTGCTCCAATTTTCAATGTATAAGGTTTGATATTAATTGTTGATGGGTGCAGCTACATCATGTCAACAGCATTACAACAGCAAAGTAATTTGCTTATTCAAACAAGCCAGACAATAGTTACTACCGTACATAAAACTGGTTTATTATAACTTCTTATCAGCTTTTCTGCAAACTGAAAACCATAAATGATTAACAAGTTATGAAGCAGACACAGCATTTTGGAAAGGACCAAAGATCAGCTGCCAAGTGCATAGTGTGACTAACCCTGTGTTGCATTAACACATTCAGTTACACGTATGACAAGAGACAAATGCTAGTGGAACATTTAAAGTGGTTGGTGCTTGTTTAAATGTTTCAAACATTGCAGAATTCAAAACAATCTTATCAGATTTTGCTCTGTGTGTAGTGTGCGTATAACTATAACTTATTTTTAAGGAATGCAATGGAACAACTGAAAAAGTCAAACATAGGATTCAGCATAATTTAAAAGATTAAATAAAATGATAAAATGAAATCATATCTATAACATAAAAACAGAAACACTGATGTCATATCAAGGATAAACCTGCAATAACTACTTGGGTAGCAAGTTTCGTAGGCAACATTGAAGAACTACTGTGGTTTTAGTAGTTCTTTTATTTTGATAAATGTTGTAGGAGGTGGCTGTAGCTCAGGAGATCGGGTTGTCCACTAAGATGATTCCTCAAACTAATGCGCAGTTGGCAACTTGCATAGCAGCTAATGCCATCAGTGTATGAATGTGTGTAAATGGGTGAATGAGATATGTACTGTAGTGTAAAAGAGCTTTGAGTGGCCAGAAGACTAGAAAGGTGTTATATAAGTACAGTCCATTTACCATTTACCATAATGACACTTTCAAATAGACCTCATGACACAATTAAGTTAGCACAGTTAAGCACAGCCGGTCATTGTGTTCACAGTATAGCCATACAGACCTCTGATATCAGATTGGTTGGTCACAACTCGCTTTTATGTTCTGCTTTTTTCATGGACATTCAGTTACCAGGGCTCATCATTGGCTCTTTTCCAGCTTTCTTTTACCAAATCCAGCCTCTCATGTTTTATCCTTGAAATATAATATAGGGCAAATGCTGTTGTGTACCATTAATTCCTAAACTGTGTGACCATGCACAAAGTGAGATATATAATCTCCTTTGTATAAGAAATGCTCAAAGTCCTCCACAATAAAACAAACTGATACAGAATTGATACCAAAATTAAAATTTTGAATTTGAAGTCTCACCTGGTACCTTTTATATATATGTAATACATATAAAACGTTCAGAATATCCTGGGGAGTTCAGTTTAGGTGTGAGTCCTAGGTTTTCCAACATGTGGCAGCAGTAGCTTGCAGTTTTTTGGGTACAGTACAATGTTAACAGTCCACTGTAGATCAATGTAGATCTGAGGTGGGAAAAAAGTGTTGGCTGATGGCTAAACACAAACTGTCACACCGCAGTGAAGTCAAGCTGGGTTTTTGTTCTATCTTGTCATTTCCTGTTTTATTTTGAAAAGTAACTTTCCTCTCGTATCAGGTCACTTGCCCTTTCTCATGTGTCACCGGTCTGATTGTCTTCCCTGATTCCCGATTGTGTCCACCTGTTCCCCATTACCTCTGTGTGTTCATATAGTCTGCATCTCCTTTTGTCTTGTTGCCAGTGTGCGTCCACCATAGCCCTTGACCCAAAGTCCACAGCCAAGTCCAAGTATTTCTTCATGCCTGTTTTCACCTCAGCGCGTCCTCGAAAGAGTGATATTGCTTTGTAGTTTTCATAGTTCAGTTTAGAATTTTTCTAGTGCTAGGTTTTCAGTTAAGCCCTTTGTCTTTCCTCCTTAGGAGTTATTTTTATTACTTGCCCTTAGATTAGTCTGCCTCAATTTTAGGAGTGATTTTTAGTTTAGCTATTTCTTTATTAGATATATATATATATATGGGCTGTCAATCGATTAAAAAATGTAAATGTATCAATAAATTAATTGCATTTCTCTGAGACTGAAGCTTGTTGAATATTTATGTAAAATGATCAAATTAATGTAGAATAAACACTGAGAAAATATATTTAAATTCATTCATTTTATTGGCTTATGGTGCTCATATGCACAGTGCTAATAGAAAAAAGGAAATAGGAGGGAAGTATACTAAAGAGGAAATATACTGAGAGTGCCACACTCCTGTAGTGTAGACTGGCAAGCACCCGTGGAGGTAATTTCAGCAGGGTGTTTTGCTTTGAGGTGATATGTTAAAGTCGTGTTACGTATGTGGAATGTTAAATTCGGCTTTGCAAACTGTGCCAATTGCCTTGTTTTTGTCGAATAAGCCGTCGGGCAACTTTTTAAAATGAAATGTTCCCCCTAAAAGTCCGTCCTTATCCATCTTTTCGCCATAGACTCTCCTTTAGTTAGGATAGATCAGGGGTCGGCAATTAGCGGCCCGCGGGCCAGAACTGGCCCGCCATCAATTATATCTGGCCCGCTAGATGACGTTGATTTATTTTAATATATACATATATATTTTTAAATATATCTTTTAAACCTCATGTTTCCCTTCAAGTACAACAATTCCACAGATTTCACAACATTTATTGAAAAGTAGCTGATAAGTAACGTGACAAAACAGCAGCCAGAACATCCCTGCAGCCTCTTTACTTGACGCACAGGTCGGAACGCTAATTGGCACGTGCGTGCACTGTAACCTGTGGAAAATAAAAGTGTCCTGTGTCCCTCTTGCAACAGACAACGTGAACAAATATGTTTTATTAAAAGAAAAAAAACAAAACCAAACACGGTCGGCAGATCTGCGCTGCTGTATACATTAATTACGGCAGGTTGCTAGGGCAGGTTGACTGTTTCATGACAGACGCAGTGGGCGTTTAAGGCCGTAAAACCCCTAACCACACACTTTTATACACCTTGTTACACGCATTTTGTACAGTGCTCCCTTAATAAATCAGGACGTAGAACATACGTGCGGTTCTCACTCAGCCAATCAGGACGCAATGTCAGCGACCGCCCAGGGCGCAGTCTCTGTGAGGCCTTATATATATATATATATATATATATATATATATATATATATATATATATATATATATATATATATATATATATATATATATATATATATAACATGATCATGAGATTATGCTAAAATATATTTTCCCAATTAAATTTAAGTCCGGTGTTAATGGCCAACCTTCAATTTTGATCAGCTCTTAATTCCTATACATTTTTGTCAATTCCCATGGAAAGTTTCCAACTTTGAAAATTCCCATAATTTTGCAACCCTACTAACAACTAAGTGAAATCCTTGTAGTATATTTAATTTTTTTTATTATTTTAAATAATAATTTGGGCCCCCTCTCTTTTGGTGTCATTTTCTTTGGTTCTTTTATTGTTGGTATTATTATACGTAGTAACTAGCTTAGGGATTACAGGTTGTATTACAGATGTGTCACAGATTCAACAGACAATACAAAATAAGTAAGATAATATAAACTGTCTGATTTCAGATCAAAACCAACAAAGATGACATTGATTTCATAAAGTCTCATGGAGGTGGAGTTCACCCTGATGTCACCAACAAACTAAACCAGTTGGATACCAGGGTACTATTGCTGTTTCATTTATCTTTACTCATTTAGTTCATTTAGCTCATTTGCATTTTCACTCATTTTCATGCATATATTTATATGTTCTCTCTTGATCTAATTTGTAAACACACTGTACATAACAAGTCATAGACCATATTTTCAATGCTTCTTTCCATGCTTTCCAGGTGTCAACACTTGAGAATAAGGTGTCAGCCCTTGAAATGGTAAGACATGTAAGACACATTGGTTGTAAACTCAAGGCTGTGCCATACATGTGACATTGTTCTCCTCTTTTCTCTTGCAGACTGTGCAGAAGGTGTCTTGCAGCAGTAATCCCTGTCAGAATGGAGGAACATGTCTAAACTTACTTAACGCATATCACTGTGTGTGTCCCAGCAATTGGGCTGTAAGTTTAATACTGTTAACAGTTGGTAAAGTATTGATTGTGGGCAATAATTAATACTAATTGGTATTAGTGATAGCTTTGCTGCTTAAAATACAAAATACTTACCAAGCAGTAGTCTGCACAGCAGACAACTACTACTGCATTACTTCTGTAAAGCTATTTGACTTCAAGTTTACTGTGTTCTTTATTTTATTTTTTATTCTGAGTTATCTAGAGGTATGCAGCATATGCAACATAAACAACAAAACAAAATTTGTAAAACTGAACTCAGCTGAATATAAACTACACCAAATGACAATACCAAACAACTTTTTCTTTGCTGTTTGATGTTTGCTATGAATAAAGTCTGAAGAAACGAGACATATTGGCAATTTAACAAACAGGACTTATGTAGTGCCTTTCTAGTCTTCCGGTGCTTTTAAAGTACGTATCTCATTCACGCACTGATGGCATTGGCTGCAATGCAAGGTGCCAACTGCTCATCAGTTTGAGGAGCTAACCATTCATACACATACCGATGGCACAGTCTTCGGGAGCAATTTGGGGACACTTCAACATGCAGTCTGGAGGGGATTGAACCACAGAGCTTCTGATTGGTAGACGACCCGCTCTACCTCCGAGCCACAGGCACCCCATTCTTCAGCCAGCATTTGTCACAAGTCAGCCAATGTGGTTGCGTTGGTCACTCTGGCATGAACAGCACGTCCAAGCTGATCCCACAAGTGTTCATTGGGGTTGAGGTTGAGATTGCTGACAGGCCTCTCCCAAATTATGGAGGTAGTCTCTGATAAACTCTGCTTTGTGTGGAGTGTTGTCATCTTGGAGGATAGAATTTGGTCCCAGATTGTGGAGATATGGGATTGGCACTGGTTAGAAAATATTCTTTATTTTCTAAATCTTTATCTCGCTGCCTTGAGATTGCCTCTAAGTATAATTTCAGTGACAGAGATGCCACCACACTCCATCACACTGCCTCCACCAAAAGTTACTTGGTGCAGCAATCAGCAAAGCGTTCTCTGCGTCTTCTCTACATTTTGAACCTATGATCCAAGTGCCATAGGTAAAATCTTGTCACTCTCATCAACTCATCATTGATAATAACGTTCCTCCACTTGTTCAGGTTCCAGTGCATGTGTTACCGACACGAGCACAAACGTGCATGACAGTGAAAGGCAGTCATGGCAGCCGTTGCCCATATCGTCCTGCAAACCTTGTCTGCAAATCTGTAGAAGACTGTATATTGTACCTTAGTGTTGTCAGCTCTGCTGCTCATCCCACAAATGCATGTTTCTTACAAATGTGGCACTATTTAAAAGGGACATAATCAGGCTTTCCAATAGTATACGATTTATTGCCAAGAAGCATGTTTTTTTCCTTACTTTTTGTCTGTAGTTTATATGTGCTGAATATACACAGACACACAAAAAAGGATACAAATTAGATAATTAAAGTCTTGTCTCATATATAGTGAATATTATTCTATTAATATAATATAACTAACTAATATGAATAACTAACTAATATTAATATTAATAATAATAACTAATATTATTCTCTCTCTCTCTAATTCTGTGTGTGTGTGTGTGTGTGTGTGTGTGTGTGTGTGTGTGTGTGTGTGTGTGTGTGTGTGTGTGTGTGTGTGTGTGTGTGTGTGTGTGTGTGTGTGTGTGTGTGTGCGTGTGGGTGCGCGCGTGCATGTGCGTCAGGGTCCTAACTGTGCAACAGATGTGAATGAATGTCAGGTGTATTCTGGAACATTGCAGGGTTGTCAGAATGGAGCAACCTGTGTCAACACCGCTGGATCTTTCACGTATGTTTTAAGCTTCCCATAATATTCTGTTATGAATTTATTTAATGTTATGGTTTGCTGTTTGAATTTGTACCCATTTTTTTTTTATATTTCACATACTATTTATGTTGGCAAAATATTTCTTATTTTAGAATGCACAAAATCTCTTGATGTCATTTTGTTTTAGCATTTACCAAAGTAGCTTAATGCACAAAATGCAAAAAACGTAATGCAAAAAACCTTCAACAGCCAGATGAGTTTGCTTGACCCAAAATTCAAAATACCCAGTAAATTGATTTCAACATTGTTCATAAGCTGTTGATTATGATTGTCAATGTACAACCCGAACCCAAGAGCATATCTGGGCTTAGTCAGGAATAGTCAGGACACATTGGACTTTGCTTTTTATATTTACTTTTATGAGCATGTATTTTGGTATTCAAACTTAGTTTAGCTAACTGAACTTAAGGCATTATATATTCTCCATTTAAAGCCACCAGTTGTAGAGCTACAATGTCATGCTGTTGTTTGGTTTTCAGTTAGCAGAGCTGACATTAGTCAGACACGTTGTGCTTTGAGTTGGAACTCTTGGGAGGTAGGGTGTACAAGAAACACACCTTCTCATCTGGACTTGCTTGAGCCACAACGAACTTAGAGCACCCACTTTTATCATTCATTAACCATCCAGGCGAACTTAAATTTGACAGTTCTGGTACTGTTTTTTTAACTGATAAAATGCAGTTCATTCGCTTTATGTTGAGCAGCCAATTGACATTTGTTACAGACAAAAAAAAACATGCACATGAACTAAACCCATTAAACATTAACCCATTTCACCCTGGCTCAAGTAGGGATCACACAGCATTCCAAAAAGCGGTACTTAATCTGGCAGGACCTGCAAGTCCTTAAAGTATGAAATAAAAAGTTGCCATTTGCAGAATAACTTATCAGTACACTCTCATCGTGTATTTAATCTTCTCAAGTTTAAGGAAGGAGGAGGCGCCGTTTGGCAATTAAAGAGGTAAAATTTATCATTTCTCTTTGGACCAAATTTAGTTGCCCTGGTTTAACATGAGTGCCAAAGATAGCAATACATAGACAGGGCTGTATATCAATTCCCATTATGGCGGATATTATGTTAAAATAACTGGACCAATAGTTATGCAGGCGTCGGCAAAAGAAAAACATGTGGTTCAAATTGCACTGTGAATTTAAACAACAATCGCATTTGTGCTCTATTTCTGGGAAAATTTTAGACAACATTGATTTGGAAAAATGAACCCTATGCATAACCTTAAATTGGATAAGTGCCAGACGTGCACAGGATGAAACAGTGCCTGACCTATTTTCCACCCCACCCCACCAATCTTCATCAATTTGAAGACCTATCTCCTCTTCCCAAGCAGCCCTCGCCTTTAGGTTGGAGTGATCTCCAAGGTCCAGGATATGATTATACAGTACCGAAATAATCCCTCTACTTAAATGTGAGTAAATCTTCCCATGACTGACGAGGGGGTAGAGGAGGAAAAGCAGGAACGGATTTAGAAACAAAATGTCTGACTTGGAAATACCTAAACAAGTGGTTTGCAGGCAATTCATATTGTAAAGACAAATTGCCAAAACTATTGAAATTACCTGTAAAATTACTATTATCTGAATACATATCCAGGAGACAGTGTATACCTTTTCTGCACCATATAGAGAAAGCAGAGTCGATGTGTGAGGGGGGAAAGAGGTGATTACTATACAATAAACCCTGAAGGGATGCCCCGAGAAATTTAAAGTATTTTCTGAACTGAAACCAAATCTTTAAAGTATTAACAACAGGGTTTTTAACGTACATTGAGAACTTGACTGGAAGAGATGAGTATACAAGGGCGGGTAGGGAGGATGAGTTGGAACAAGATTGATCTTCCAGTTTGCACCAATTTAAGTGTGGACAATCGAACCAATAACGTATTTTATGGATGTGTGTAGCCCAGTAATAAAATTTCAAGTTCGGTAGACCAAGGCCATCACTAAACTTGCACCTCTGCAGTAGCGATCTGCAGACCCTCGAAGACCCTGCACCTTGAATACAAGAGCCAAACATTTTATTCAAAAATATGTTTAGATAAAAATAAAGGGATTGATCGAAAAACAGATAAAGAAATTTTGGTAGGATGTTCATTTTAAGAAGATTAATCCTACCTATCAAAGAGAGGGGCAGACTATTCCATCTCTGAAAATAGGATTTTACTTTGGCTATGAGTGGAGTAAAATTGGTAGAAAAAAGACCAGGAAAAGTAGGAGTCACATAAATACCAAGATACTTGAAACCAGAGAGAGTGACCTTAAAAAGGCAAGTCAACTTGTTGGAGTAGTGAACCAGCTGCATTGATAGGAAAAGATTCACTTTTGTTCAAATTTAGCTTGTATCCAGAAAATGAGCTAAACTTATCCAAATTAGACAGGACACCTGGAAGACAGGATACAGGATCCGTAACATAAAGCAACAAGTCATCAGCGTACAAAGATAAACGGTACTCAACGCCATTGCAGATAACACCTCTCAATGAAGTAGAGGTCTTTAATGAAATAGCCAATGGCCCTAGCGTGTCCCGTGTTTTAGCACAAAGTAGTCCTTGCGAACATCATTTGTATGAACACTGGCTTGTGGTGAAGTGTACAGTAGTCTCACCCAGCTAATAAATTTATCTCCAAAGCCAGTTTGCAGTTTCAGGACTGCAAATAAATATTCCCCCTCAACCCTATCAAATGCTTTTTCAGCGTCCAGTGAGACCACAACCTCAGGTAAACTGTCTGACTGGTTGGAGTAAATTATATTCAAAAGAGTAAGGCTATTAAAAAATATGTAGCGTCCCTTAATAAATCCTGTTTGCTCCTCAGAGATAATACTGGGCAAGACATTCTCTAACCGAATGGCAACAGCTCTAGCCAGAATCTTCACATCAGCATTAAGTAAGGAAAGGGGTCTGTAAGAGCTACACAATGTGGGGTCTTTTTCACTTTTTAAAAGAAGGACAATTGAGGCCTGAGTCAAAGTGGGTGGTAACAAGCTGTTTTCCAAAGATTCTTTAAACACTAACAAAAGCAAAGGCGACAGTTTATCAACACATTTTTTAAAGAACTCAATCAGAAGTCTGTCAGCATTGTGAAAATTAGTTATTAAGAGCTGTGGGCTGAATCTTGAATTCCTGGTGTTGTTATTAGCACCCTAGGATTTTGCTGTCCCTAAAAACCACAGGCACTCACACTGGACGAGGATGTAGAAGGCTGTGTTAACTCTGTTATGACCGCTGTAGCTGCAAATGTACAACCATACAATTTAACATAGCAAATGGAAATGGTTAACCTGAAACTATTTAGTAGTAGGCAGTTTGAAGAGGCTATTTATTGTTATCTATTTACATAATAAATTAAAGCATACATTTTGAAAACATTGGTAGTTTGTTAACAAGCAAAGCAAGTCTCTTGCAGTATTTTCAGTTTATATTTTATTATTTATATTGCATTTTATTTGTTTGCACTGTTAATCTCACGTTACAGGAATTCCTAGAGTTACTGTGCATCTTAGCCAGTGGGAAAACAGGACTCTGATTTAATCAAAATTTTCACTTTGATGCAAGTAGAAGACATTTGAATCACAGGGCTATCAAACAAAGGAAGTCTACTGAACATAGATTGCGCCCTGGGCAGTCGCCCACATTGCCCATAGCAAAAACCGGCCTTGCATTTATGAGCCACAGGAATCATATTCTCTCTTAGTCCATGTTCAAAAATGTACTGCTTGCTACAGCTACCTTTCTGTTTTTTTGCGCAGTTGTAACTGTTCTCCAGAATGGTCTGGGACTCTCTGTACTGTGCGATATGATGACTGCAGGAATGCAGGACAGGACCTATGTGTACATGGTACATGTATTGACGCAGACCGGGTTATACCTGGACAGGTAAACAGTCACTTAACCACTCTACTACAACACATTTTTAAAAATATATGGTTGATTCCATTGTATCATTTGAACTACGTAAAATCAACACTGTAGATTTCACTTACACTGGAGGTAGTGTCTAATATCTGCCTGTACATCTATAGCACAGCATAATAAAAAGCTTTTACAAGGATAAAATAATGCAGGAATGTGAAGGTAAAGAAACTGGAATATAGTGACATTTTTATCATAGGAGAGTAACAGATAGAATTAGCAGTAAAACATAAGTGTTTTACAGTTGCCACCTAGTCCGATTTAATCTTTCTACATTCTAAGGTTATTTCTGCCATAGTCCATGGAGGTCCAGTCACTTAAATGTTCTCATTCCAAACCATCTGATTATAATAATTTACACAGTAAAATACTTCTCTCAATCAAGAACTGCTGGTAAAACTTTAATCACAAGTCATTATATCTCATTATATAGCTCATATATTTACAGTTCAGTAATGTTATTTTCTATTCTGTTTCTCTGTTGATATAATTTTGGTGTACAGTTTTTACATTTTGACATTTTTTCCCCACACTAAACAGCCTAAATACCAGTGCATTTGTGAAAGTGGCTGGGAGGCTTCAGCTGGGAACCCGGCCTGTGTGACTGATGTGAATGAGTGTAATCTACCTAACAAACCTTGTTCCACCAACCCTTCTGTTGCCTGCTACAACACTCAGGGTTCCTTTTACTGTGGAGCCTGTCCTGCTGGTAACGTTCAACAATACAACTCATTGTACTCATATTAGACATATAAGCTTAAACCATAATTATAAAATAATGTCATTTACAGCCACTGCTATGTCCAGTGAGCTGTCCAAATCACTGAAATAAGCCATAAATAGAAAGGGAATATATAATTTATAATGGTTATTTCGGGCCTCAAAAACTGTAGGTACTGCAGTATGCCAAAGGTGAACAGCCATGAACAGTTGCAGTGGGTTGGCCAAACACAACAGAATGGCATGACAGAAACCTATATGTATGCATATGTGTAACTATATTGACTGACTCAATATTGAAAATATATTTTAGTTTACCTTTACCCATTTCTTTTAGTGTTTCTATTATATTATTTGTTCTATTTCATTGTTTTATTTAGCTTTAAACAGCATTGATCAATGCAAGCATGGGGATCTCTGTTGATGGCTCAAATGAAGTCACACAATTTTTCTTTTTGAATCTTGCCTGTGCACTCCCAGACAGAGTATAGAATTTATTTTATGCTCATTTTGAAGTAAGTAATCATTTTTAAATGTTATAATAGATCTCATTAATAAGTTTTGCCTGCCCTAGTTTAATTTGTGAATATTTTATTCATCCTATTAAAACGTATGCATCTGAATGTGGCTTAATGTACAGCCTAAATAAGTGGGGATTTGTTATAATTACTTTTAATATTTCTCAGGTTGGCAAGGCAATGGTTACAGCTGTCGGGATGTGGATGAATGCTTGACAAATAATGGTGGCTGCTCCACCACTCCTATGGTGCAATGCCTGAACACCATGGGTTCCTTCCACTGTGGTCCCTGCCCTCCAGGTATAAGGGGAGAGAAACGAGTAGCAAATGTATCTACAGTTCCATGAAATCTAGATCATGCACATGTGCAGGGGGTCAATGCCATCACATGTGACTGTATGCATTTGTTTGTGTGAATCTGAAGTGTTGTGTATAGCTAAACAAAAGTATACCATTTACCCTGATATATGGTACCCAATAGTGAGTCTGCCAGATGTGTCCTCAGATGTGCTGTCAAATGACATCACGAGTAGTTAAATATTACATCCTGATCCAATAGACTGGTTGATTTAGAGGTTGTTTGGACAGGTATACAAACTAACTCGGAATCCAGGTTAAGTCTCAAATGGGTCTTGTTGTAGGAAAGCATGTCTGCAGTTTCATTTTGCATGCCCAGAAAATGCATTGCCCTGAGATGTGAGGCAGGACTCACTGGAGGAGCTTCTGACCTCCCTGCAAAGATAGACTGCTAAAGTGTTATCTGACAGGTCTAAGGATTTGTATCTCTTTTAGAAATTTCTACAAATTATCTAGTTTCTTCAACACAAGGTGTACTGCATACATCTTTTGCTGAGAGCAACCAGGCTCTGCCAGGCTCTCTGGTCAAGAAAGCAAAGGCCTGGAGCAAGGCATCTCTGGTACTTTGGGCTGAGCCATTAATTCCAACAGTCTGTATTGTCTATAAACAGAACTGGTACATGGTTCATGGTCTTAACAATGATGTGTTCTGGCTTGGTATATTTCACGTACCCTGTGTCTGGCTTTCAGTCTACACTGAAAAATAGTGACACCGGGAAAGTGAAAAGATGACGACTGCTGGGTGTCAGGCTTCAAGTGACTTGCATGGTTTAAGGTTCTAAACCTCCATGTGTCGGTTGCATATCTGCAGTAGTTGATAAATATGTGTCTGCCTGTCTGATTTTAAAGTTAACTCTTGTGTTTGTGCAGGTTATGAGGGTGATGGAAGAACATGCACCCAGAGTGATATCTGTGCTACTAACAATGGAGGCTGCTACCCATTAGCTACTTGTTCCTCCAGCCCAGGTAAAAATAAACATATTCATGACTTTATTAACATGTCTTCCATTGGGGATAATGATTTGTGAATATTATTTGTGAATAAAATGATAAAAGAGAGCACTTGGCTTGGGCGAACAGGGCAGGGTCAGATTTAAAAAATGTATTCTTACCTTTTTAATAATATAAAGGAAATCAAATAGTTAACATAAAAAATAATATAGTAATATATTATAATTGATAATTTTTTATGTAGAAGCAATATGTCTCTTTTGCAAAAAGAATAGGCTTGGTTCTTAGTGTAAACATCATTTTTCACAAGCCTACAGCAGCTACCACCAGGAAGATTTGTTGTATAAATTTAGCCTAATATAAATGGCAGCAAAATTGAAAATATTTTTTAAAAATAGTAAATCCTGCTTTAGTCTTATTCGGCAGACACTGTGTGTGATCTCTGTATCTCTGTATGGCTGTTCTTTTTGCTGCTTTAGCAACGTATTTAATTTGGCTCACAGATAATCTGCCAGCCTTGGCTTCTGCACAGCTCCACCAGATCCTGGCAAGTTTCTTCTTGTAAGCTTGCATGTGTTGTTCCCACAACACTGTCAGTTCCCACTGATGATGCCTGGTCAGAGTGTTGTTTCTAACATCTGTCCTTAGCCTCCAGTCTGTGGCTATAAAAAGTGGACATGGTCTAAGGTAGTAAATACCAGCTCCCCAGCTGCAGCTTTCCCAACATGTGAAGTTTTGCTGTGCTTGGGAAGGTGTTGCAGACAGCTTGGATGAGGAATCTGATGTTGTGGAGGTCAATCAATCACAAATGTGTGATCTTATCTTGTAATGTTTTCCCACCATGTTCAGTCCCACCATCTTACTAAACAGGGAATGAGTATGCATACTGCTATATTTTGTATATTCCTGCACAAATTAGTCAAATTATACACATTATGTATTCTTATATACTATGTTTTTATTGTTATTGCTGTTTATAAATTAGTCATTTGTGAAAACATACTTAATATATAGTATATGGAATTTAAGAATTATACAATCTGAAATTACATTACAATGTAATCTTCTCATACTGCAGGTTCAAGTCTTCCGATATGTACCTGCCCTCCAGGCTATATAGGCAGTGGTTATGGGCCGACTGGTTGCACCCAGACCAGCAACATCTGTCAGACCAACAACCCATGTGTCAATGGGCAATGTGTGGTGAGTGTTTGTGTCTGTTTGCTAACTGTGATGAGCTTTGTGTTAACAATGTTTTTTCTGAATAGAAAATCCAGTAACAACATGTTCAACATAATTCATGAATGTCTGACTAGTGCACAACTGATATCACAGGCTACCACCTCAGCTCCTGGTTACATCTGCAATTGTGACTCTGGCTGGCAAGGAGTAAACTGTGACCAGAATATAAATGAATGCTTAAGCAACCCCTGTCAGAATGGTGGAACCTGCACAGATGGCATTAATGGATTCACATGTACTTGCACTGCCCAGTGGACTGGCCCATTCTGCCACACCCAACAGCAAGGTATTACCAGGATAAGAGGATATGGAGGGATTGGGAAACATTACTGATTGATTACTACATTATATTTTCATCTAATGCCAGGACACTACATTTTTTAGACAAGACTAACATGCAAGAACAGAAGGAATGCCCCATTAGACCTGTTTAAAAAAAACTTTTTTTCTGTTTTTTTAAAGCCGATTGCTGTGATTCCCATTCTCCAAGCTGTGGAATGACCAGATATAAAATTATTTGGATTTTGGACCATGGGAATGCCTGCCTCATGGGACATGAAGTTTTAATGTTTTTTTGTCAAAAATGCCTGACATTTTGCCTCATAACTTCACTAACTTTAGCCATAGAGCATTATGAGAGGTACCACATGAAAGCTGACAAAATTGATACCCAATACATTAGTAATCTAGACAGTCATAGTTGTCTTTAAAGCAAAAATGTGTACATTTTAGGCAAATTTTGGAGGTGTCTGGTCAGACATCACACCATTGTACCTCATACATGTACTGAATCAACAAAATATAATGCCAAATTGAATAAAATATATTTACAGCAATAGCATTGGAACATTGCAAATAACATTTTCTGCACACTAGGAACACAAAATGAGGTTTATTATGTTGAACAGGAAACTAATTACATATTATACATAGGAACTGGACAGTTAGTTATTTCAATAACCTAATAATTTGTTCAGTGTGGCTTTTTTGAGGCTGTCAAACTTCCTCCTATGGTACTCCACAACCTGAAGCAGACAACTTCTCTGTTCTAGATTTGTTGTTATCTGAGTGGCAAAATCAGTACACTCCTACCTGTCTCCTTGATCACATTAGCTGTAGTTGTCCAGTCGTTTGGAAACACCTCCTGACCACCCAGAGCCTGTCTCAACTCTTTCCTAAAAGTCATGCAACACTCTTCCTTTTTCAGCTTTTACCATTTCGTCCTCTGTTCTGCCTTTGCCCTCTTCATCTCCCTCACCACCAGCGTCATCCTACACACCACCACCCTATGCTGTCTGGCTACACTCTCACCTACCACTACTTTGCAGTCACTGATCTCCTTCGGATTACACCGTCTACACAAGATGTAGTCTATGTACCACCATCTGTCCTTCTGTGTTCCTCTACTGGATACCAAACCTGCCCATCACCTCATCATCATCTCTGTTTCCTGCACCAACATGTCCATTAAAGTCTGCACCAATGACAACTCTCTCACTTCAAGGGATGCTCTGCATCACTTTATCAAGGTTTTTTTTTTTTTTTACCTCCAGTACACTCCTAACAAACTCCTTCAAGATAACTCCTACTCCATTTCTCTTTGTATCTACACCACGATAGAAACAGTAACATCATTAGTCACCTTGACAGACTTCACAAACTTTTCAGCCACTTGGTACCCATTATATTCTTTCCAGGTAGCCACTGATTGAGTTATTCAATCAATTTCAACTCCAAGCGCATCAAACAAGAAATGTGATTCTGGCCCTACCAAATCAGTAAACACTGGTTTACCCATTCTGTAGCTTTCTGGTTTCTCTGTTTCTGAGAGTTTCACCACAATCTCCTCTTTCGCAGACTTTGTCATGCTGGGGTGTGAACTGAACAATGTGAATGTTACCAGTTCTTGTGTCAAGTACCATTAGTGATTGTATGCTTTCTTCATGACCGCTGTAGCAAAGAGTCAGAGTCAAACTGTTGGTTCCACATGATGTCATTGAAGGTCATGAATAGGAGTGTCTGCAGCAGCTGTGGATGTTATCCAGTAGCTAGTGTAAAACAGTGATAGAAATGTGTTCATTCTTCACAATGGTTTGCTTGTTGTATCCAAGCCCCTGAGAAAACATTAACATTTTCATGCAAAAAATATCACGGGCCATCCAGCGTGCCTGATGAATTGCACCTGGCCTGGCCCAATGAATGCCACTCACAACTCTGCAACCTCCCTGTAATCTGCCCTTGGACTTGCTACTTGGAGAACTTTTTTAAGACAGCAATGGCATGCATCCTCTTCTCTTTCAGATTCCCCTCAACTGGCTTCAAAACCTTTCGCCTGTCCTTCCTCAAATAATTTCCATTTTTCCTTTACTCCTTTAAAAAAGGGGTTTTCAGGACTTTTCACCTTAACAACAAACACAGTATTCCATGCAGCACCAACTATTACTTCCAATATATGATGGCGGCATGCAAAGTTAAACATCTTTTTCTCCAGCCTTTCTTCCAGCAGCTTTGCACCACCCCTGTGGATGCCACTGTTACTTGCTGTAGTATAAAATACCAAGATCAAAATGTCATGACATAACATGTGCTGGCCCGAATTGAAATATTACGAAACTGGCTATGCCCTGACTGGCCAAAACAGAGGCTCATCTCAACAACTGAATGTGAATTCAGTTAAATAGCTTCAGTCTATCAATCCTGTGCACTTACTCTTTGTTGAGTCAGTAAAATTTAATGAGATACCATGGTGTAATATCTGACCTGACACTTCCAAAATTCGCCTTAAATGTTATTTGCAATGTTCCAGTGCTATTGCTGTAAATATATTTTCTTTCAAAAGTTCAATTTGGCATTATATTTTGTTGATTTAGTACATGTATAAGGTACAATGGTGTGATGTCTGACCAGACACCTCCAAAATTTGCCTAAAATGTACACATTTTTGCTTTAAAGACAACTATGACTGTCTAGATTACTAATGTATTGGGTATCACCTTATAGGAAATTTCTTTCATGTGGTACCTCTCATAATGCTCTATGGCTAATGGTAGTGAAGTTATGAGGTAAAATGGGGCAAAATGTCAGGCGTTTTTCACAAAAATAAACATTAAAACTTCATGTCCCATGAGGCAGGCATTCCCATGGTCCAAAATCCAAATAATTTTATATCTGGTCATTCCACAGCTTGGAGAATGGGAATCAAAGCAATTGGCTTTAAAAAAACAGAAAAAAAGGTTTTTTGAACAGGTCTAATGCCCCATCCATTGCCTTCTCTGTTGTTAGGCCATTCTTTAAGCATCTTTAACAGGTCAATGATCATTACATGCTACTGTGTTTGTGTGTTCCAGTATGTGGAGGTTACCTGACTGGTCCTGCTGGTTCCTTTAGTTACCCCAATACCCCAGGTCATGATGAATATGATCACATGGTCAGCTGTGCCTGGGTAATCCGCATTGAAACAAACAAGGTCAGTTGGAGTCTCTTTGTTTCTTTTAGCTATATGTAACAGTATATGTAACACGGTCATCTAGAGGTTAAAATTGTTGTCGTTGTGGAAAAGTCATGTGACCTGGCCAGTTTCTGCCTGCCAACATGACAGGAATCATTAGGAGGTGGAGACATTTTTTTAATTTACAAGGGAAAATCAGGTGGAAAACTGATAGAAAAAACACAGACCTCATGGTACAATGTATATTTCTGAATAATGTTGAATGAGCATTCTGGGGTCCTTAAACTTGTATGTCCTTGTACGGTAATTCTAAGATTTAGGATAGAAAATATGTTACATATTGTTCTTTTAGGTCACTAAGTCTTCTTCTTTCGGCTTTTCCCTTCAGGGGTTGCCACAGCGTTGCCTTCATCTAACCCTGTCTTCTGCATCCTTTTCTCTCACACCAGCTACCTTCATGTCCTCTTTCACTGCATTCATAAACCTCCTCTTTGGTCTTCCTAGGCCTCCTGTCTGGCAGTTCTAAACTCAGCATCCTTCTACCAATATATTTATTACCTCTCCTCTGGACATGTACAAACCATCTCAGTCTGGCCTCTCTGACTTTATCTCCAAAACCTCTAACGTGCTGTCCCTCTGATGTACTCATTCCTGATCCTATCCATCTTGGGTCACTTCCAAACAGAACCTCCGCATCTTCATCTCTGCTACCTCCAGCTCTGCCTCCTGTCTTTTCCTCAGTGGCACTGTCTTTAGACCAAACAACATCGCTGGTCTCACCACAGTTTTGTACACTTTTCCTTTCATTTAAGCTGAAACTCTTGCCTGCGCACGCTTCTTCACCTCTTTTCCACACTCTCCATTGCTCTGGACTGTTGTCCCTAAATACTTAAAATCCTCCATCTTCATGCCTCCACCTCTCTAGCTTCTCCTCCACCTGTTCCCTGCTCTCACTACAAATCACAAAGTCATCTGCAAACATCATAGTCCATGGAGATTCCTGTCTAACCTCGTCTGTCAGCCTGTCCATCACCATAGAAGGAGAAGGGGCTCAGAGCTGATCCCTGATGCAGTCCCACCTCCACCTTGAACTCCTCTGTCACATCTACAACACACCTCACCACTGTCTTACAGCCCTCATACATGTCCTGCACCACTCTAACATACTTCTGTCACTCCAGACTTTCTCATACAATATCACAGTTCCTCTGTGGGCATTCTGTCATAAGCTTTCTCCAGATCTACAAAGACACAGTGCAGCTCCCTCTGACCTTCTCTGCACTTCCATATTAACATCCTCAAAGCAAATACTGCATCTGTAGTAGTCTTTTTTGGCATGAAACCATACTGTTGCTCACAAATGCTCACTTCTGCCCTTAGTCTAGCTTCTACTACTCTTTCCCATAACTTCATTGTTTGGCTCGTCAGCTTTATTCCTCTGTAGTTGCCACAACTCTGCACATCTCCCCTGTTCTTAAAATGGGCACCATCACTTATCCTCCATTCCTCTAGCATCTTCTCACTATCTAAGATCCTGTTGAACAACCCAGTCAAAAAATGTACTGCCATCTCTCCTAGACACTTCCATACCTCCACAGGTAAATCATCAGGGCTGAGTGCCTTTCCACTCTTCATCCTCTTCAATGCCCTCCTGACTTCATCCTCACTAATCTTTGCTACTTCCTGGTCCACAACAATCACCTCTTCTGCTCTTCGTTCTCTCTCATTTTCCTCATTCATCAACTCTTCAAAGTACGCTTACCATCTTCCTATCAAGCCTAATCATCCTAGCCTGCTGCACGCTCTTCTCATCTCTGTCTCTCTGCCTTGCCAACCTGTATAGATCAGTCTCTCCCTCCTTACTGTCCAACCTAGCATACAAGTCATTGTAAGCCTCTTGTTTGGCCTTTGCCACTTCAACTCTCACCTTATGCTGCATCTCCCTGTACTCCTGTCTACTCTCTTCGGTCCTCTCAGTGCCCCACTTCTTCTTAGCTAACCTCTTTCTCTGTACACACTCCTTCACCTCCTCATTCCACCACCAAGTCTCCTTATCTAATCAAATCAATTTTATTTGTGTAGCCCAAAGTCACAAAGTACATTTGTCTCAGAGGGCTTTACAATCTGTACAGGGAGTGACACCCTCTGTCCTTAGACCCTCGGTTCGAGTGAGGAAAAACTTGCCCACAAAAACCCTTTTAACAGGGAAAAAATGTGGAAGAAACCTAAGGAAGAGCCACAGAGGAGGGATCCCTCTCCCAGGACGGACAG
Organism: Collichthys lucidus; assembly: GCA_004119915.2. NCBI lineage: Eukaryota > Metazoa > Chordata > Actinopteri > Sciaenidae > Collichthys > Collichthys lucidus. The sequence goes on from CM014096.1 coordinate 30,742,704, forward strand.
ACGTGCAATGGATGTCACGTGTACAGGACAAATCAACACAAACATATTGTACAATTACAATGACTGACAAAATGACAATGAATCACAGTGAATGATAAAATGATTACAGTAACAGATATGGTAGTAATAATAACAGTAATTACATTACATTGCATTTAGCAGACGCTTTTATCCAAAGCGACTTACAGAGGAGGACATAAGCTGAGAAAGGTGTAAAGGAGCTCAGAATAGTTGTTAGTTTATGTAGTGGACGTCATGCAGGATCACAGCAGCAGCCACGATCCATGTGAACCTGCTGGACGACAGAGTACTTTCCTTACAGATGACACACCAAGTACACTCCTACCTGTCTCCTTGATCACATTAGCTGTAGTTGTCCAGTCGTTTGGAAACACCTCCTGACCACCCAGAGCCTGTCTCAACTCCTTCCTAAAAGTCATGCAACACTCTTCCTTTTTCAGCTTTTACCATTTCGTCCTCTGTTCTGCCTTTGCCCTCTTCATCTCCCTCACCACCAGAGTCATCCTACACACCACCACCCTATGCTGTCTGGCTATACTCTCACCTACCACTACTTTGCAGTCACTGATCTCCTTCGGATTACACCGTCTACACAAGATGTAGTCTATGTACCACCATCTGTCCTTCTGTGTTCCTCTCCTGGATACCAAACCTGCCCATCACCTCCTCATCATCTCTGTTTCCTGCACCAACATGTCCGTTAAAGTCTGCACCAATGACAACTCTCTCACTTCAAGGGATGCTCTGCATCACTTCATCAAGGTTTTTTTTTTTTTTTACCTCCAGTACACTCCTAACAAACTCCTTCAAGATAACTCCTACTCCATTTCTCTTTGTATCTACACCACGATAGAACAACTTGAACCTTAAAACCTTAAAACTTGAAGGCTAGAAGCTTAGGAGCACCTGAGCTTCTAGCCTTGCTACCTTTCCACCTGGTCTCCTGGACACACAGTATGTCTACTTTCCTCCTCTGCATCATGTCAACCAACTCTCTACTTTTTCCTGTCATAGTTCCAACATTCAAAGTCCCTACTCTCAGTCCTAGACTCTTTGTTTTCCTCTTCTCCCTCTTCCTACGAACACGCCTTCCCCCTCTCCTCCTTCGACCAACAGTAGTCCAATTTCCACCTGCACCCTGTAGGTGAACAGCACCGATGGCGGTCGTTGACAGATCTGGTATGGAAGTCATAGATTCGATTCGCATGTTTGATTTGGGAAGTTTTACGTCGGATGCCCTTCCTGACACAACCCTCTGTATTTATCCAGGCTTGGGACCAGCACAATAATGGCTTGTGCCTCCTTGTAGCTACATTAGCATAATTGAATGTGTATATTATTATATCTTTCAAATGTAGCAGGTTCTTTAAATTCAATGTGTTCTCTTCTTTAGATTCTGCGTATTACCTTTCCATTCTTTGATCTGGAGAGCAGCACCAACTGCAACTTTGACTTCCTTCAGATTCATGATGGAGACAGCGCCTCTGATTACATAATTGGAAAATACTGTGGCCAAAATAACCCACAGGAGCTCTACAGTTCCCACAATTCTCTATATTTCTGGTTTCGCTCTGACCACTCTGTCAGTGCTGGTGGCTTCACAGTTGCTTGGCAGTCCCATGACCCAGGTAGGTGTTTCATTTGTTTGTAAAGTTAACAAGTAATATGATTTTATATATATATATATATATATATATATATATATATATATATATATATATATATATATATATATATATATATATATATAGTAAATGGGTTGTACTTATATAACACCTTTCTAGTCTTCCAACATCTCAAAGCGCTTTACACTACATATCTCATTGACCCATTCAATAATGGCATTAGCTGCCATGCAAGGTGCCAACTGGTCACTATTGACACACAATGCTTCCAATCCTGGAAACTATAGGAACCACAAGGTACTCTCTGTAGGTGCCATATGCTGGGATGTTGATGTTTATATTTGTATCGGCCTCAGCTGGCAGTTTGACACCTTCCACGCATGTCACAGGAGGTGTGGTTAAGGTGATTGAATGAATGGGCATATAGTCACCTGTTCACTGCGGCGGCTGCATGGAGAGGGGGTGAGTAGGGAAAGCGTATTTTTTGTTGACCGCATCATTTAACTGCAGACTGAGTTTTTGAACATCTTGCATTGCCTTGGCTGGATTTGTCCGTTTTGATACACTGGAAATAATTTGTCAACAAAAAAACTACACCCAAAGGGCATATGTGGAACGTACTTGCATCGCGGACTTCGTGGTTTAGTCAAAAAATGCTTGCACGTGGTTGGAGCAACCTCATATGAATGACATGACACTTCGACCACTCACGTTGAAGCTTTGTGACGTAGGACGTGTCGTCACGTAAGCGCCGCCAAAGTTCCTCTGGTATTCCTCTGCAGAGAACAACAATGGCTATCAATGACCGATGTCGTCTTTGCAGGGACAATCTCAGGATACAAGGTGTCCTTTCACACTGCAGGAAGATTTTCCAGAAAGACACAAATGCAAAATCAATCGAGGAACGGATAACACCGCTGAAATTGCCGCTTCCATCCCGACGCATGATGACTCCTCGCACGCCGCCATTACTGTTGTGATTCAGGGAGGGGGAGGGCACAGCCGAACACTGGGGGAGGGTGTTCAAATCCCTCCCTACGATCCTGATTCGTCGTGCTGCCCCGGCTACTTTCTGGACGGAGGAGGAGAGCGAAACCAACGCTGCTCCAGAAGGTTGTGTAGCCCAGTGCCCTGGGCGTCAACACATAGCTTCTGGTTCACCAGGAAAGGATGAAAAGGAACATGGTCCAAATCCTGTTGGACAAGATTTAGTTGCAGCAACAAAGAATGTGTGTCACTTTCAAATGGACGATGCCTCACAGGCAGCAGCACAGGAAACAGGCTCCATAACACTTCATGAAGGTTAAAAGGACGATGTAACACCAAGTGATAGCATATCAAATGTGCAAAGCAGAAGATATGCACAAGTGCTGCAAGTGATTAAACAACAATCAAAACTGACCCATGCTGCTCACTTTCAGCCTTCTGCATTAAACCACCACCTACCTAAGTCCAGTCTTCAGCCTAGTGCTCATAATCATCATATGCAACATGAAACCATTTAACACTGAAGGTTCAGTAGGCAATGGGGAGCAAAACAATGTTCTTGATATCATGAAAAGACAGAATGAAATAACAACACTGCTGGTACAGCAGCAGCAACCTTCATCCTTGCCCAAAAGAAACATTCAGGTCTTTGATGGTGATCCATTGCAGTTTCGTATGTTTATGAGAGCCTTTGAAAACTGTGTTGAAAGGAAATCTGAAGGTTATAGTTATTGCCTGTACTTCCTCGAGCAATTCACCAGAGGTCGCCCAAGGGATCTTGTAAGAAGCTGTCACCATATGGACCCAGATAGGGGCTATGCTCAGGCTAAAATCCTACTACAGGAACGTTTTGGGGATGAACAAAGGGTTGCAGGAGCCTATATGGACAAGGCGTTGTCATGGGCCCCGATTAAAGCAGAGGATGTTAAGGCGCTCCAAGACTTCAGCTTATTTCTCAAAAGCTGTTCGAATGCAATGAACGAAGTGCAGTTTGAAATGGATATGCCTGCTAATATGCTGACAATAATAAAGAAGCTGCCTTACAAGTTAAGGGATCGATGGAGGACAACTGCTTGTAAAATACGAGAGGCGTAACCAAAGGGCTACATTTAATGATATTGTTCATTTCATTGAAAGGCAAGCAAGGATTCTAACAGACCCAGTGTTTGGGGATATTCAGGATGCATCACCGGCATCAAAGAGAGGCATGAATCGAACCGGCTTAAAACCTAGGTCTAGGCCAAAAGGAAGTAGTTTTGCCACAACTGTGACTACTGTAGAAAACAATAACGCAGTGACAAAGGGAAGGAGACCAGACACAATCTCAGACAAGAAAGTCTGTCTGTTTTGTGAGGGTGGACACGCTTTGAAGTTTTGCCCTTGATTGGAAAAAAGGGCTCACACTGAGATCACCTTTTTAAGGGAGAAGGGAGTGTGCTTTGGCTGTTTGTGTATAGGACACATCAGCAAGGATTGCCGAAAGCGTCTCTCATGCAAAGTGTGCAGTTTGAAACACCCCACAATGCTTCACATCCACTCAAAGGAAAGGCATCCAGTGACAGAGGGAGAACCAGGCACTGCAGTGGGCTGTGCTCTGGTATGTAAGGCGCACACTATATGATATCCACCGCGTTAATCGTCTTACGCCCTTTTTTGGCTCGCTACTCCTCCCAGAGTTTTTGTCACACATACACAAAACGGGTATAAAAACGTTTCAAACGGTTTCGTCAAAAATCGCAAAAAACACGGCAAAAAAATGAATGGGTGTGTATTGCGAGAACTTTCCAGAGCTAGAGTGAGTGATGTCATTGCTAGAGTGGAGGGGGAGAGAAAAAGTCGTTGAAAAATAAATTTGTAAACTGCGATGGCCGAAAATGCACAGCTACAGATGTGAATATATATATATATATATATATATATATATATATATATATATATATATATATATATATATATATATATATATATATACACACACACACACACACACACACACACACACACACACACACACACACACACCATCAAAACGTAGTAAAATTCGAGGCGGTTGCAGTCATACCACTGTTTTGGCTTGACACGCAAATATGCGGCAGAAACTCCCATCCTCAGCCTCATATACTTCCATATTAAAAAGGAGGGAAATTTTCTGGAGGCAGAAGTAATATTTCTCTCTCTTGCTCCTACGGACACATTTCTTTATTTATGGACACCAAACAAGTATGTAAAACGATCAGGAACGTCTCATCTTGCTTGTGGTTAAGTCGGTTCAATGATTGGAAATACGGTTTGGCCAGGAGTCCTTCCTGTTCGAGAGGAGGTCTCAGCATTTTCTCTCAGTCTCTAACTCACATTCTAACAGGTGCAGTAACTGCTCTGCTGATTACAGTTGGTCCTGGTTGCTTGGCAACCTCAGCATGCTTGAAGGAAAAGAGGGGGGAGGGGCCAGCAGAGGCTGAGCGGCGGCCATTTTAGTAGTTCTTGGCACTTAATTTGAACCTGTCTGTGTAAAATGGCAGACAGAGACAGCAGAGCGTTAGCGCAAGCTGTAAAGACATGCTATTTGCAAACATTAGCGACCAATGCTAAAATTAGTGCTAATTAACATTAGCCACTAGGAATTAAATACATGTTAATTACTAACATACTAATGTCAACATGATCATGTTAATTGCTAACCCGTCAGCACATCAGCAATAACATGCTAATGTTAACATGCTCATGTTAATTCTAACAGGTGCAGATTAGCTGCTGCTGATTAGGTCCTGGTTGCTTAGCAACTTCAGCCTGCTTGGAGGAGGAGAGGGGGGAGGGGCCAGCAGGCAGAAGCCGAGCGTTGGCCATGTTAGTAGTTTTTGGCACTTCATTTGAACTTGTCTGTATAAAATGGCAGACAGTGACAGCAGAGCAGCTAGCACATTAGCGCAACCTGCACGGTAATGCTAACATGCTAATATTAATTGCTAGCGCATCAGGGTTACCATGCTAATGATAACATGCTATTGTTAACATGCTAATGCTAACTGCTAGCGCATCAGCGTTAACATGCTAATATTAACATGTTAATGTTAACATGCCAATGATAACATGCTATTTTTAACACGCTAATGTCAACATGCTAATGTTAATTGCTAACATGTCAGCGCATCAGCAATAACATGCCAATGCTAAATTCTAACAAGTGCAGATTAGCTGCTGCTGATTAGGTCCTGGTTGCTTGGCAACCTCAATCTGCTTGAAGGAGGAGAGGGGGGAGGGGCCAGCAGAAGCAGAGCGGCAGCCATTTTAGTAGTTCTTGGCACTTAATTTGAACCTGTCTGTGTAAAATGGCAGACAGAGACAGCACAGCAGCTAGTGCGTTAACATGCAAATGATAATTACCATTAGCCACTAGGAATTAAATACATGCTAATGTTAACATGGTAATGCTAACATGCTAATGTTAATTTGCTAATGTTGACATGCTATTTCTAACATGCCAATGTTAACATGCTAATTCTAACATGCTAATGCTAACGCATCAACGTTAACATGCTAATGTTAATTCTAAAAGGTGCAGATTAGCTGCTGCTGATTAGGTCCTGGTTGCTTGGTAACCTCAGTCTGCTTCTAGCTGCTGACTATTTGAGGTGTGCTTTTTGGATACAGACCCCCAGCAACAGCCCACTCGTGGCTTCGTTTTTGGCAAAACTGTTTTGCCAACAAGCTAATGTTAACTGGTAGCGCATCAGCAATAACATGATAACGTTTACATGCTAATGTTAACATGTTGATGTCAATTGCTAGCGCTTCATCCCTAACATGTTAAGGATAACATGCTAATGCCAACAAGCTAATGTTAACATGCTAATAGCACGTAAGCCAGGGGTCGGCAATTAGTGGCCCGCGGGCGAGAACTGGCCCGCCATCAATTATATCTGGACGCTTAATGATGTTGAGAGATATATATATATATATATATATATATATTTTTAAATATATCTTTTAAACCTCACGTTTCCTGTCAAAATACAACAATTCCACAGATTTCACAACATTTATTGAAAAGTAGCTGATAAGTAACGTGACAGCAGCCTCTTTACCTAACGCACAGGTCGGAACACTAATTGGCACGTGCGTGCACTGTAACCTGTGGAAAATAAGTGTCCTGTGTCCCTCTTGCAACGGACAACGTGAACAAATGTTCAAGATTCAAGATGCTTTATTGTCAAGACTGCAAATGTACAAGACATACACAGAATTGAAATTGCGTTTCTCTCTGTCCGAACATATGTAAAAAAAATAAAAATAAAAAGTAAAAATATACAAATAAAAATAAAATATATACATACATGCAATCTATATACACAATATATACAAACAGTCTTTTTGACACTGTAAAGTGGCTGGTGCCTTTTGGGGGGGGGGGGTCAGCAGTGTCCAGAGTTTGTGGGGGCAGCGGGCGGAGAAAGAAGGGGGGGCAGTACTGGGAGGGAGTTCAGCATCCTGATGGCCTGGTGCATGAAGCTGTCTCTCAGTCTGCTGGTTCTCGCCCGGAGGCTCCTCATTCTCCTCCCGGAAGGCAGGAGGCTAAAGAAGTGGTTGTTGGGGTGGGTGGGGTCGCCCGCAATGCTGATTGCTTTGCGGGCCAGGCGTGTGCTGTAAATGTCTTGGAGGGAGGGGAGGGGGGCACCGATGATCCTCTCAGCTGCTCTCACTATGCGCTGCAGGGTCTTCTTGCAGGATGCAGTGCAGCTGCCGTACCACACGGTGATGCAGCTGGTCAGGATGCTCTCGGTGGTGCCGCGGTAAAAAGTCTTTAGGATGGGGACTGGAGCTCTGGCTCTTCTCAGTCTGCGGAGGAAGTAGAGGCGCTTTTGGGCTTTCCTGGTTAGTGATGCGGTGTTGCTGCTCCAGGAGAGGTCCTCTGTGATGAGCACACCCAGGAACCTGGTGCTGCTCACTCTCTCCACTGCAGCACCGTTGATGGTTGATGACGCTTCTGCCTCCTCTCGCAGCGCCTGCGGCGCTTCCTCTGCGGATGTGCTGCAGTACTGGGGGTCGGTGTCGAAGCGGGCCGCCGGAGAAGGCCGAGGTTGTGTAGCTCCTCAGCGTGTGTCGGGTTTAGTTTCCAGAAGAAAGTTTTGCAGATGTCAAAAAGAGTCCCACGGCTGTATGTGCGCCTTGGGACGGACAAACGCGACACAAACTTAAAATCACACGGGCACACTGACGAGGACAAACATGTTTAACACACCATTTTCGGGACAGAGAGGGGCCGCTGCGTCCGTACGCGCCGCCAGCCGGAAACATTAAATGTTTCATTAAATGAAAAAACAAAAAGTCGGCAGATCTGCGCTGCTGTATACATTAGTTACAGCTGGTTGCTAGGGCAGGTTGACTGTTTCATGACAGACGCAGTCGGCGTTTAAGGCCGTAACCAGGAAGAGCTGAGTCTTTTCCTAAAGAGATGATCATATTATTAAATATGTTTACAGTTTAATAAAACTCCAAAGTTCACTAACATACCTCTTCAGCACAGGACCATAGAGCTCAATCTGGATCACCTCAGGACAGTCACACCACAACTAAATATACAAAAGTTTCCCCATACAGCAATATATCACATCTTACTCATTCAATCTACCTTACCCACACAGCCACAGCAACCTTGCCACACAACCAGGCCTCAGACAAAGAGGTACTAATTGCCCTCACCTGTCCCTATAAAGGCGGGGAGCTACCTCTGGCCCCACCTGAAAGGGGCAGTGCTTTAAATGTAGATGCCAGCCCTCACATCAGGATGTCTTTATCAGGGGATATGGGGTTAGAGTTACAGCAAGTGACTGGAGAGGTGCAGCTGATTACGTGATGGCTTCTGTTTCATAATTCAAATTCAAAATCTGTTCAGGTTGCACAATAATTGAATTTGATGTCAACCATAGTGAAATTGTCTACCTCAGTGATTCTCAAACTGAATTATGAAAATGTGAATTAAAATATGATGGGAAAATAGTAAGCAGAGCTAAAATGAAAGCGGAACTATTAGCTTTAAACATAAAAGTAAGATAACAGTTCATCTTTACTTGAATTCTTCTTTTTATCTCAGTGTGTGGTGATGAACTTACTGCACCCTATGGCAACATTAAATCACCTGGTTACCCTGGAAACTACCCACCTAGCCGTGAATGTTACTGGACAGTGACAGTGGATTCCGGCTTGCTTATTACCTTTGCATTTGGGACTCTACATCTAGAGCATCACCCTGACTGTAACTATGACTTCCTAGAGGTAAGAAATGCTGCTATATATTTTTTAATTAGGTAAAAAAGGTAAAAAGCCTCAACAGGTAACTTTAACAGCGGGGTTGTGTGGTTCTACTAAAAGCAGAATTTATATGATACTTGTATATTTCTGATATTTATTTAAAAGTAAGTTTTAAAGTAAAGCTACCCAAGGTATCAATTGTAGTTGTAGTTCAAGTTGTTTGTTGTTATACAGTGCTGCTTAAAAGTAAACTTAAAAAAACCTAAATGTTAATCTGTACCAGAAATCATAATACAGGAATTGCAAATAATGGACTAAAACAAAAGAAAATTAAATTGCTATTGTTTATTTTATTAAAATGGCTGATTTAACATTAACTCAGCTTTCATGGGTGCAAAAATATGTGAACCCCTTTACAAAACGAATTTATTAGACCACCTGTCAGAAAACATCCAGCCTCATGCTTTTATGCAAGTAAATAACTATAATTAATATTATAAGTGTTTGAAACATTTGAACATTGATTGGCAACATACATTGTCATTGCATGGCAGAGCAGAGCACAGTTTTTAAGGGTTTGCGCATCTGCTGACGCACCGTGTGTCTCTTCCCTGTATTTGAATGGGAAATGTGAAAATTCAGCAATTTTATAATAAAAACAATCAAAATTGTTTAAGTTAAATGGAAAATCAGTTTATAGTTTAAACCATTTGATAAATATAACCATTTACTTTATTCATTAAATAGGTGTCCAACAGACAGTTGACTGTAAAAGGGCGTTACTTAACAAAGAAAACCCCATCCTATTTCATGCTGTTAACAATGGCACCACATGAAAGAGAAATGTCACAAGATTCGAGAAAGAAAAAATTCACACAAGAAAGGTTACTTATCAGTCAGAATACTGTAGCAAATGTAATACAAGAACTTAAAAAAGATGGAACTGTAACCATCTCACAGAGACTGTTTCCTATGACACAATATGGTGTACCCTGCAAAGGAGTGGCATGCATGGGTGTTAGCCATGATGGAAGCCTCTCCTAAAAAGATGAAGACTACTGGGACTCTATACTGTGCAGTGATGAGACCAAAATAAATGTTTTTGGAACTGATGGCTTCAGTACTACATGGCATCGCAAAGGTGAGGAGTACAAAGACAAATGCATGGTGCCTACAGTAAAATGTGGTGGTGGCAGTGTTGGGCTGCATGAGTGCTGCTGGTTTTGGGGAGCAGCATTTCATTGATGGTAACATAAATTCACAGATGTACTGCTATATATTGAAAGAGAAGATGCTACCATTGCTCCGTACCCTTGGTCCAACATGACAATGATTCAAAACCCACATTTAAGGCCACAGTTAAATTTCTTAGGAAGAACAGGCTGAAAGACATTCAGTGGCAAAGTCTATCTGCTGATCAGAAATTCTAAAGAGACAAGTGGAGCATCACTCTCCATTCAGGATCCAAGCTTTAGGAGTTTGTTCTTAAAGAATTGAAAAAGATAAATGTTGGAATACCAACTTGTTCATTATTTTTTGTTGTGGGGTGTATTCATTTTTGCATCACCTAATTTGAGTAAAACTAAACTACTGCATCTAGTGTTTTGTATGACTCATGATTTTTAAGTCTTTTAGGCACGGAATTCCATTCTTCAAGAACAACCTCTTTTAGAGCCTGGATTCTGAATGGAGTGATGCTCCACTCCTCTCCTCAGAATTCCCCATAGGTGTTCAATTGAGTTCAGATCAGGAGACATACTTGGCCACTGAATCACTTTCACCCTGGCCTTAGATGTGTGTTTTGGATCATTGTCATGTTGTAAAAGTGCACAATGACCAAGGGCACGTAGTAATTGTAGCATCTTCTCTTTCAATATAGAGCAGTACATCTGTGAATTCATGACGACACCCATGCATGACATTCTTCTGCAGGGTACACTGTATTGTGTCTTGGGAAACAGTCACTCCTTACTTTTTACTTCTTTAGCTAACTGTAGTGAACTTGCATCGAGATTTTCTGAATTCTTGTCAGTTAGAATTCTGTAGTCTAAAATTTAACTTTGCTCCTGAGACTTTCATTGGGGTGTACTTATTTTTGCAGCATGGTCTTTAAGTAGTTAAATGAGTGAACTTTTTGTTAGTTTGGTTATGGTTTTTATGTCATCAGAGTACTTTTAAACTATATTCCCTCACTCAGACCCATCAGAGAAGCTGGCTTGGTGCTGAATCCTGTAACCCTGACACAGTTGTGTACTAAATGGCACCAGTGAAGCCAAGTCTGTAATGTATAACTTCTTGCAGTTGTTTTGCTTTTTATTATTATTTTGTGCCAAATCACATAGATCCGGGATGGTCTTCTACCTGAAGACCCAGTTCTGGGGAAGTACTGCAGTACTGCAACACCGGCCCCTCTGCAGACCACTGGTCCAAATGCATGGATTCACTTCCACTCTGATTTCACTGTTTCTGACCAAGGCTTCCACATTACATACACAACATCACCAAGTAAGAAACCGCCATATATATCTATATATATATATATGAATAGAATAGAATAGAATATCTTTATTTGTCATTGTCACTTGTACAATGAAATTAAAAGTGCCAACCAGTCAATGCAGATTTCACCAAGTGCAAAATTAATAAAGTGCAAAAAATGACATAACCAACAACAACAACAACAACATATGGTAATAGAAGTTACCCATACCCTGTTGTGTGTTGTGTCTTAGGTGACCCTGGTTGTGGTGGAACATTCACTAACAGTGAGGGCATCATCATCTCCCCCAACTGGCCCAATGACTATGCCCACAACCGCCAGTGTGTCTATTTAATCAGATTGCCAGTGGGTGAGAAGGTGGCCCTCAACTTTACTCATATGAATCTGGAGAGTCATGGCAGTTGCTCTTTTGATTATGTGGAGGTAAGACTTGATGACTTGATTGATGACTCACAAACATGTCCTGATTCATTTTGTCTTTGAGGGTTGGTCGAGTAGGCAGACACATGGAAGAGGAAGTAGGTAAGGTTTAAGTAATTTTGACAGCAGATATTATTATAGATCAGTGCTTTTGAAAGTGTTTGATAAGGGTTCCTTAAGTAATTTAAAGTAAATTTAAGTAATCCTGTCTAATTCCGTATATTGCCCATGCAGTCACACATTAAGTGGTTGGAAGTAGGGCTACACGATATGGCCTATAACCAATATCTCCATATTTTTAAGCTATATCGCGATACACGATATATATCTCAATATTTTTATTTCTCCTGTAAATCACAATGAATGTTAAATTCAACCCTTTGATGCAAAAAATAACATCAGTATGATGATTAAAGTAGATCCTTCTATTAGAGTTTTTGTTACTTTGCATGCAAAAAGTGGCAAATCACAATCAAATGAATTAAGTACAAAGAAATAATAATAAATTAAAGCTGCAAGCAGCGATGGGCGGGCCCTCGCACATGCGCGCACGTGGAAATGTGCATAGAGCGCCACGCCCACATTGTTTCCCCAAAAGTCTTTCGACATAATCCAATATGGCAGCCACAATCTTGAGCAGATTTGAAAGTATAAGCAGATATGAATATGTAATGTCAAATCCAAACACCTCAAGACAAAGAAGCAAAAATGCAATTTTGTTAATTGCAGCGCCTCCTAGTGGACAAATGACACCAATGTTATTGGCACACTTTGGGGCAAGTCTCGATGCACGTGACTGAATTTGGTCTTGGGAGGGCAAAGAATTGCCGAGATATGAGCAAACGTCCTGTTAAGCGGCGTTGCCGCCAACAGCGATTGGCTAACATAAACTGGCATTAACTATCAATGGGGCAACCCACAGCATCTGTGGATATCACAATTTCATTTGAAATACTCATCTGGGCATGAGTGAAAAATACTCATCTGGGCATACTCATCTGGGCATGAGTGAAAAATGTTCACTCATGCCCAGAGGACCCTCTATTCGACCCAAAGTGGAAGGAGATCGTAATGCGACAAGTTAGTCTGCCTACCCATCTACCCATAACAACAAATACAGATGCCAATAACCCTTTAATTAAAATGGTCACGATAACCGAACTTCAACAACATTTCCATAAACTTAAAGTAAAAGCCCCCGCAGAAGATGGAGTGGACAACAGACTCATCAAAGAAGCATCAATAGAATTTCTGGTTCAATTAGCAAACCTTTTTACCATCTGCTTCCATATTGGATACTTTCCCAAACCCTGGAAATCAGCTCTGGTAACTATGATCCCTAAACCAAATAAAGACCCTCACCTGGCAGCAAACTACAGACCAATTAGCCTCCTGAGCAACCTGGGGAAACTCCTGGAGAGAGTGCTGGCGGACAGGCTTCAAAAACACCTCGACGACCTTGGAATCCTGGGAGTCCACCAAGCAGGCTTCAGAAGGAATAGAAGTACAACTGACAACATCCTAAGACTTGCGGAAGATGTACAGCGGGGATTTAATAAAAAAGAAATAACTATTGGTGTCTTCTTTGATATCGAAAAGGCCTTCGATAAAATGTGGCATGATGGACTCATATATAGGTTACTGGATAAAAATCTTAAACTTCCACAACAAATGATAGTGCTTCTAAACAGTTTTTTGAACGACAGAGAAATCGCAGTTAAAATCGGAACATCAATCTCCCACAGATTTTGCCCAGAAGCTGGTGTACCTCAAGGATCAGCCCTCAGTCCTTTATTGTTCCTCCTCTATATCAGTGACATACATTACCCGCCTAGAGGAAAGGGCCAAGTTTCCCAGTTTGCGGATGACCTGTGCTACTGGAGCTCATCAAAGAATATAAAGCTTGCTGCCAAAAAACTCCAGGAATGCATCACCGAAATTGAAGAATGGGCAAATATGTGGAGAGTAAAACTAAACCCAGACAAAACACAATGTCTACTTTTTACCAGACACCCTCGGAAAAAAGATTTAACAAATCTTAGTCTCAAACTGTATGACAAAACTCTTCTGGTCATCCCAACAGCAAAATTTTTAGGAGTTACATTCCAACAAAATATGCAGTGAACAGCACACATTGCCGAAGTGGAAAAAGAGGCCAGACGCAGACTGAACCACTTAAAAGTACTATGCAGAAAAAAGGGAGGCGCAAACCCAGAAACTGCCCTGAAGGTGTATCAGTCCTACATACGACCGCTGTTTGAATATGCAGCCCCTGCCTGGTGCAATATAGGAAGACCTCAACTTAATAAACTCCAGGTTATACAAAACATTGCCATAAAGATGTGCTGCAGGATACCTAGATATACAAGCAATGAATACACCCATCGACTTTCTGGCTTCATGACTTTACAAGATAGAATGGCCGCTCTGGGGAAAAAATATCTGCACAGAGCCCAAAATAATCCATCACTTCAACCAATCATTGAAGAGGAAAGAGCGAACCCACCCCGGTCCATCTGCACCACACCGCTATCGGTTCTATTGAAATACTGATAGAGAAATAATTTTTAATGTAATTATAACACAGTACAACCATTGCAGATCAAGTAAATAGAACACCTACAAGTACTCTTATGTTACTGGATTTGTTTTTATTAGTGTGTATCGTATGTTTTAGGATCATGTCTCTTACAATGCTGCCTTATTGTTTTATCTTTTATCATTAGTATTTATTTATTTTATTTTATTTATTTATTTATTTATTTTTATTTTTTATTTTATTTTATTTTAATGGGGGGGGGGGGGGTAAAAAAAAAAAAAAAAAAGGAAAAGGAGAAAAAAAAGTGAGGGGGAGAAAAAAAAAGTGTTCAGATATATATGTATATTCGTGTATATGCATGTATGGAGTGAGCAGTCGGGGATGGTGTCATGGTGATTAACTGCATTTGCTTGCCTCTCTCCTTTGCACTCCACTCGCACGGAGAAACCGGGACTGAAGAGGGCGGCTGCCCTGAACAGTTCCTACAAGACCCAAGATTTTCTGGTCTGGACAAACACTACAGGAGATATGAGCAAGAGCAATGTTTAGGTAATTATGGCGCCCCCTAGAGACTGGACTGGGGACAGTGCCTCGAAAAAGGACATCAAATTTGGTTCCGTTTCGTCAAAGCGTTCCTGAGATATGAGCCAACAATGTTTTTCTAATTATAGCGCCCCCTGGATTGGCTGACATGAAAAGCTGACATCAACTATCAATAGGGCAAGCCACAGTATCTGTGGATATGACAATTTCATTTCAAATACAAACGCTTCAGGAGCTATGAGCAAAAACAATGTCGAGCTAATTATAGCGCTTCCTAGAGACGAAATGACACCAAAGTTTATTGGCACACTTTGGGGTGGGTCTAGATGCGCGGGACCGAATTTGGTCTTCGGAGGTCAAAGCGTTGCCGAGATATGAGCAAAAACAATGTTTAGCTAATTATAGCGCCCCCTAGAGACGAAATGACACCATATGTGTTTCCTGGACTGTGGACAGCGCCGCGAAGCATGACATCAAATTTGGTTCCGTTTCGCCAAAGCGTTTCTGAGATATGAGTTCAAAAAGAATTCCAGGGGGCGCTATAGAGCGCTTTTGCCCCGCCCCCTCATTAATTATGCAGCTGAATTGTGCATAATATTGCTCTTAACAATCCCAAGAAGTTTCAGACAGCTCTGACAAAGTATATGATAGCCGCACTGTTTCGGACGAAAATGAGCAAAAAAGTAAATGGAGTCTGGGATTTTGTGGGAAAAATCGGCAGCGTCGACTTTGACGCACCGTCACGGCCATGCCCTATGATAAAAAGTTCTGATTTTGATACATTTTCATTGTCGAGGCCTTGAGAACACACACGCCAAGTTTCAAGCACATCGGATGAAATCCCTAGGAGGAGTTTGTTCAAATGCGACCCCTGGAAATGAGGCAAAAAGCCGAAAAGTCCAAAAGTGACAAAAATTGGACGCCCGTACGGTTCACTGTAGCCCGGGGTACCAAGAGACTTTTTTGTGCGTCTGGGCATGTTACATACTGCCACCAAGTTTCGTACACATGGACGAAAATGTGGCGAGGGGCACCTCCAAAAACGTGCACGTAGGTGGCGCTGTGGAGGCATAGGCGTACGTCCATGTGTGAGACCCCCAAAATACGTAATTTTACACCTGACATTGGGGGGGTAGGCAAATTTTCGTGAGTTTTCGGGGGGATATGGGCTGTCGAAAATGCGATTCATTTAGGAAACTGAAGATTAAAAAAAAGAATTAAAGCTGCAAGCAGCGATGGTCGGGCCCTCGCATATGCGCGCACGTCGAAATGTGCGCACGTCGAAATGTGCATAATATCGTTCTTTATAATATCGGTCTTAATAACCACAAGAAGTTTCAGACAGCTCTCATAGACTCAGATCTGGCCTTCAGGAGTCATGTGCGACAATGTACAACTTTATTTCACTGATATAATGTACAGTTACTATTACATGTCATATTCTGTCCACATTATGCTGTTTGAGAACACACTGCAGCATGGCTACAGTCAACATGTGCGACAATGTACAACTTTATTTCACTGATATAATGTACAGTTACTATTACATGTCATATTCTGTCTACATTATGCTGTTTGAGAACACATTGCAGCATGGCGACAGTCAACATGTGCGACAATGTACTTTGAGTTTTGCTTTATTTTACACAACATTTTTTCCAATTGCAGCGCCCCCAACAGGCGCCATGGGGCGCTATAGAGCTTTTTTGTCCAGCTGCCTCATTACTTACTGCAGTGTTGTTTTGGTACTGCTTTGAGTTTTGCTTTATTTTACACAACATTGTTTCTAATTGCAGCGCCCCCAACATGCACCATGGGGCGCTATAGAGCTTTTTTGTGCTTATTGGTCCAAGATAGTTTTTTGTAGGTACTGCCCTGTTCTACAATTCAGCTGAGTTTCGTGAGTCTGTGGGCAAAACTGTGGCGAGGCTGTTGCACTGAAAAATCAAGGGGGCGCTATAGAGCAAATTTGCCCCAAGTCCAAGGCCTTGACAACATCCACACCAAGTTTGAGGTATATATTATCAATATTGTCCGAGCTGCACGCCATCTCGTAAAAGTGGTCTTTTTTGTCGTCACTAGGAGGCGCTATGAAAATCACAGAATATTTTTGTGGAAATGTATTTTAGGCCAGACTGCCATTATATATTCAAAGTTTGGTGAAGATTGGAGAATTTTTCACAAAGTTATAGCACTTTGAAATTTTATGGCAAAATGGAGAATTTCGTGGCCCCGCCCCTCTGACATAGTACATCAAAAAGTTATGATTTTGATAACTTTTCATCGTCAAAGCCTCATGAACTCATGTGCCAATTTTCAAAAGGATCGGACAAAAGCCCTAGGAGGAGTTCGTTCAAATACGCCCCCTTCTCAACAGTTCGAAACACAAAAAATGGTGATGTTCATGCTTAAATATCTCACTTCCTGTTAATTTTACAAATTTCTCCAAGAGACTTTTTTGTAGGTCTTGTGATGCCCCATAACTCAGCTGAGTTTCATAACTCTGTGTTCAAAACTGTGGCAGGGCTGTCCCAAAGAAAAATTCAAGGGGGCGCTATAGAGCGCTTTGCCCCGCCCCCTCATTAATTATGCAGCCGAATTGTGCATCACATTGGTCTTAACAACCCCAACAAGTTTCAGACAGCTGTGACAAAGTATATGATAGCCGAACAGTTTTGCCTGAAAATCAGCCAAAAAGTCAATGGAGTCTGGTTTTTCGGTGAAAAAAAAGGCAGCGTCCACTTTGACGCGCCGTCACGGCCACGCCCTTTTATGAAAAGTTGAAATTATTTCTCAGATGTCAAGTCCAAGGCCTTGACAACATCCACACCTAGTTTGAGGTGGATATGATGAATATTGTCCGAGCTGCACGCAATCTCGTAAAAGTGGTCTTTTTTGTCGTCACTAGGAGGCGCTATGAAAATCACCGAATATTTTTGTGGAAATGTATTTTAGGCCAGACTGCCATTATATATTCAAAGTTTGGTGAAGATTGGAGAATTTTTCACAAAGTTATAGCACTTTGAAATTTTATGGCAAAATGGAGAATTTCGTGGCCCCGCCCCTCTGACATAGTACATCAAAAAGTTATGATTTTGATAACTTTTCATCGTCAAAGTCTCATGAACCCATGTGCCAAGTTTCAAAAGGATCGGACGAAAGCCCTAGGAGGAGTTCGTTCAAATACGCCCCCTTCTCAACAGTTCGAAACACAAAAAATGGTGATGTTCATGCTTAAATATCTCACTTCCTGTTAATTTTACAAATTTCTCCAAGAGACTTTTTTGTAGGTCTTGTGATGCCCCATAACTCAGCTGAGTTTCATAACTCTGTGTTCAAAACTGTGGCAGGGCTGTCCCAAAGAAAAATTCAAGGGGGCGCTATAGAGCGCTTTGCCCCGCCCCCTCATTAATTATGCAGCCGAATTGTGCATCACATTGGTCTTAACAACCCCAACAAGTTTCAGACAGCTGTGACAAAGTATATGATAGCCGAACAGTTTTGCCTGAAAATCAGCCAAAAAGTCAATGGAGTCTGGTTTTTCGGTGAAAAAAAAGGCAGCGTCCACTTTGACGCGCCGTCACGGCCACGCCCTTTTATGAAAAGTTGAAATTATTTCTCAGATGTCAAGTCCAAGGCCTTGACAACATCCACACCTAGTTTGAGGTGGATATGATGAATATTGTTCGAGCTGCACGCCATCTCGTAAAAGTGGTGTTTTTTGTCGTCACTAGGAGGCGCTATGAAAATCACCGAATATTTTTGTGGAAATGTATTTTAGGCCAGACTGCCATTATATATTCAAAGTTTGGTGAAGATTGGAGAATTTTTCACAAAGTTATAGCACTTTGAAATTTTATGGCAAAATGGAGAATTTCGTGGCCCCGCCCCTCTGACATAGTACATCAAAAAGTTATGATTTTGATAACTTTTCATCGTCAAAGCCTCATGAACACACACGCCAAGTTTCAAAAGGATCGGACGAAAGCCCTAGGAGGAGTTCGTTCAAATACGACCCCTGGAAATGACCAAAAAATCACAAAAACGTGAACTTTGACCCAAAATGGCCGCCGTACCCTTTACCGAAACCCGGGTCACCAAGAGACTTTTTGGTGCGTCTCGGTAGGTTTCATACACCCTCCAAATCTCATCCGCGTGGATGAAACCGTGTCCGGGGGCTCGTCCGACAACCGAAACCTAGGTGGCGCCGTAGAGCCATTTCTGTACGCTCGTGCGCGAGACCCCCAAAATACGAAATTTTACGCCCGACTTTGGGGGGGTACGCACATTTTCATGAGTTTTTGGGGATATTAAAGCCTTGAAAAAGGCAATTCATTTGGCTGAATAATAATAATAAAAAAATTAAAAAAAATAAATTAAAAAAAATAATAAACATTCGAAATACAATAGGGCTTCGCACGGTTTCCGTGCTCGGGCCCTAATAATAAACATTCGAAATACAATAGGGCTTCGCACGGTTTCCGTGCTCGGGCCCTAATAAACATTCGAAATACAATAGGGCTTCGCACGGTTTCCGTGCTCGGGCCCTAATTAAAGCTGCAAGCAGCGATGGTCGGGCCCTCGCATATGTGCGCACGTCGAAATGTGCGCACGTCGAAATGTGCATAATATCGTTCTATATAACATCGGTCTTAATAACCACAAGAAGTTTCAGACAGCTCTCATAGACTCAGATCTGGCCTTCAGGAGTCATGTCTGACAATGTACAACTTTATTTCACTGATATAATGTACAGTTACTATTACATGTCATATTCTGTCCACATTATGCTGTTTGAGAACACATTGCAGCATGGCTACAGTCAACATGTGCGACAATGTACAACTTTATTTCACTGATATAATGTACAGTTACTATTACATGTCATATTCTGTCTACATTATGCTGTTTGAGAACACATTGCAGCATGGCGACAGTCAACATGTGCGACAATGTACTTTGAGTTTTGCTTTATTTTACACATTTTTTCCAATTGCAGCGCCCCCAACAGGCGCCATGGGGCGCTATAGAGCTTTTTTGTCCAGCCGCCTCATTACATACTGCAGTCTTGTTTTGGTACTGCTTTCAGTTTTGCTTTATTTAACACAACATTTTTTCTAATTGCAATTGCGCGCCCCCAACATGCGCCATGGGGCGCTATAGAGCTTTTTTGTGCTTATTGGTCCAAGATAGTTTTTTGTAGGTACTGCCCTGTCTACAATTCAGCTGAGTTTCGTGAGTCTGTGGGCAAAACTGTGGTGGGGCGGTTCCACTGAAAAATTCAAGGGGGCGCTATAGAGCAAATTTGCCCCAAGTCCAAGGCCTTGACAACACCACACCAAGTTTGAGGTGGATATGATCAATATTGTCCGAGCTGCACGCCATCCTCGTAAAAGTGTATTTTTTTTGTCTCCACTAGGAGGCGCTATGCAAATCACACCGAATATTTTTGTGGAAATGTATTTAGGCCAGACTGCTATTATATATTCAAAGTTTTGGTGAAGATTGGAGAATTTTCACAAAGTTATAGCACTTTGAAATTTTATGGCAAAATGGAGAATTTCGTGGCCCCGCCCCTCTGACATAGTACATCAAAAAGTTATGATTTGATAACTTTTCATCGTCAAAGCCTCATGAACCCATGTGCCAAGTTTCAAAAGGATTG
Organism: Collichthys lucidus; assembly: GCA_004119915.2. NCBI lineage: Eukaryota > Metazoa > Chordata > Actinopteri > Sciaenidae > Collichthys > Collichthys lucidus. Next base: position 30,763,250 of record CM014096.1, read on the forward strand.
GACGAAAGCCCTAGAGGAGTTCGTTCAAATACGCCCCCTTCTCCAGTTCGAAACCAAAAATGGTGATTTTCATGCTTAAAATCTCACTTCCTGTTAATTTTACAAATTGCTCCAAGAGACTTTTTTGTAGGTCTTGTGATGCCCCATAAATCAGCTGAGTTTCATAACTCTGTGTTTCAAAACTGTGGCGGGGCTGTCCCAAAGAAAAATTCAAGGGGGCGCTATAGAGCGCTTTGCCCCGCCCCCTCATTAATTATGCAGCCGAATTGTGCATCACATTGGTCTTAACAACCCCAACAAGTTTCAGACCTGTGACAAAGTATATTAGCCGAACAGTTTTGCCTGAAAATCAACCAAAAAGTCAATGGAGTCTGGTTTTTCGGTGAAAAAAAGGCAGCTCCATTTTGACGCGCCGTCACGGCCACGCCCTTTTATGAAAAGTTGAAATTATTTCTCCAGATGTCAAGTCCAAGGCCTTGACCAACATCCACACCTAGTTTGAGGTGGATATGATGAATATTGTTCGAGCTGCACCCATCTCGTAAAAGTGGTGTTTTTTGTCGTCACTAGGAGGCGCTATGAAAATCACCGAATATTTTTGTGGAAATGTATTTTAGGCCAGACTGCCATTATATATTCAAAGTTTGGTGAAGATTGGAGAATTTTTCACAAGTTATAGCACTTTGAAATTTATGGCAAAAGGAGAATTTCGTGGCCCCGCCCTCTGACATAGTACATCAAAAAGTTATGATTTTGATAACTTTTCAATCGTCAAAGCCTCATGAACACACACGCCAAGTTTCAAAAGGAACGGACGAAAGCCCTAGGAGGAGTTCGTTCAAATACGACCCCTGGAAATGACCAAAAAATCACAAAAACGTGAACTTTGACCCAAAATGGCCGCCGTACCCTTTACCGAAACCCGGTCACCAAGAGACTTTTTGGTCGTCTCGGTATGTTTCATACACCCTCCAAATCCATCCGCGTGGATGAAACCGTGTCCGGGGGCTCCTCCGACAACCGAAACCTAGGTGGCGCCGTAGAGCCATTTCTGTACGCTCGTGCGCGAGACCCCCAAAATACGAAATTTTACGCCCGACTTTGGGGGGGTACGCACATTTTCATGAGTTTTTGGGGATATTAAAGCCTTGAAAAAGGCAATTCATTGGGTGAAGAAAAAAAAAAATAAAAAATAAATAAAAAAAAATAATAACATTCGAATACAATAGGCTTCGCACGGTTTCCGTGCTCGGGCCTAATAATAAACATTTGAAATACAATAGGCTTCGCACGTTTCCGTGCTCGGGCCCTAATACATTCGAAATACAATAGGGCTTCGCACGGTTTCCGTGCTCGGCCCTAATTAAAGCTGCAAGCAGCGATGGTCGGGCCTCGCATATTGCGCACGTCGAAATGTGCGCACGTCGAAATGTGCATATATCGTTCTTTATAACATCGGTCTTAATAACCACAAGAAGTTTCAGACAGTCTCATAGACTCAGATCTGGCCTTCAGGAGTCATGTGCGACAATGTACAACTTTATTTCACTGATATAATGTACAGTTACTATTACATGTCATATTCTGTCCACATTATGCTGTTTGAGAACACATTCAGCATGGCTACAGTCAACATGTGCGACAATGTACAACTTTATTTCACTGATATAATGTACAGTTACTATTACATGTCATATTCTGTCTACATTATGCTGTTTGAGAACACATTGCAGCATGGCGACAGTCAACATGTGCGACAATGTACTTTGAGTTTTGCTTTATTTTACACATTTTTTTCCAATTGCAGCGCCCCAACAGGCGCCATGGGGCGCTATAGAGCTTTTTTGTCCAGCCGCCTCATTACTACTGCAGTCTTGTTTTGGTACTGCTTTGAGTTTTGCTTTATTTTACACAACATTTTTTTCTAATTGCAACGCCCCCAACATGCGCCATGGGCGCTATAGAGCTTTTTTTGCTTATTGGTCCAAGATAGTTTTTTGTAGGTACTGCCCTGTTCTACAATTCAGCTGAGTTTCGTGAGTCTGTGGGCAAACTGTGGTGGGGCTGTTCCACTGAAAAATTCAAGGGGGCGCTATAGAGCAAATTTGCCCCAAGTCCAAGGCCTTGACAACATCCACACCAATTTGAGGTGGATATGATGAATATTGTCCGAGCTGCACGCCATCTCGTAAAAGTGGTGTTTTTTGTCGTCACTAGGAGGCGCTATGAAAATCACCAGAATATTTTTGTGGAAATGTATTTTAGGCCAGACTGCTATTATATATTCAAAGTTTGGTGAAGATTGGAGAATTTTTCACAAAGTTATAGCACTTTGAGTTTTATGGCAAAATGGAGAATTTCGTGGCCCCGCCCCTCTGACATAGTACATCAAAAAGTTATGATTTTGATAACTTTTCATCGTCAAAGCCTCATGAACCCATGTGCCAAGTTTCAAAAGGATCGGACGAAAGCCCTAGGAGGAGTTCGTTCAAATACGCCCCCTTCTCAACAGTTTCGAAACAAAAATGGTGATGTTCATGCTTAAATATCTCACTTCCTGTTAATTTTACAAATTGCTCCAAGAGACTTTTTTGTAGGTCTTGTGATGCCCCATAACTCAGCTGAGTTTCATAACTCTGTGTTCAAAACTGTGGCGGGCTGTCCCAAAAAAATTCAAGGGGGCGCTATAGAGCGCTTTGCCCCGCCCCCTCATTAATTATGCAGCCGAATTGTGATCACATTGGTCTTAACAACCCCAACAAGTTTCAGACAGCTGTGACAAAGTATATGATAGCCGAACAGTTTTGCCTGAAAATCAGCCAAAAGTCAATGGAGTCTGGTTTTTCGGTGAAAAAAAAGGCAGCGTCCACTTTGACGCGCCGTCACGGCCACGCCCTTTTATGAAAAGTTGAAATTATTTCTCAGATGTCAAGTCCAAGGCCTTGACAACATCCACACCTAGTTTGAGGTGGATATGATAATTGTTCGAGCTGCACGCCATCTCGTAAAGTGGTGTTTTTTGTCGTCACTAGGAGGCGCTATGAAAATCACCGAATATTTTTTGTGGAAATGTTTTTAGGCCAGACTGCCATTATATATTCAAAGTTTGGTGAAGATTGGAGAATTTTTCACAAAGTTATAGCACTTTGAAATTTTATGGCAAAATGGAGAATTTCGTGGCCCCGCCCCTCTGACATAGTACATCAAAAAGTTATGATTTTGATAACTTTTCATCGTCAAAGCCTCATGAACACACACGCCAAGTTTCAAAAGGATCGGACGAAAGCCCTAGGAGGAGTTCGTTCAAATACGACCCTGGAAATGACCAAAAAATCACAAAAACGTGAACTTTGACCCAAAATGGCCGCCGTACCCTTTACCGAAACCCGGGTCACCAAGAGACTTTTTGGTGCGTCTCGTATGTTTCATACACCCTCCAAATCTCATCTGCGTGGATGAAACCGTGTCCGGGGGCTCCTCCGACAACCGAAACCTAGGTGGCGCCGTAGAGCCATTTCTGTACGCTCGTGCGCGAGACCCCCAAAATACGAAATTTTACGCCCGACTTTGGGGGGGACGCACATTTTCATGAGTTTTTGGGGATATTAAAGCCTTGAAAAAGGCAATTCATTTGGGTGAATAATAATAAAAAAAAAATTAAAGCTGCAAGCAGCGATGGTCGGGCCCTCGATATGCGCACGTCGAAATGTGCGCACGTCGAAATGTGCATAATATCGTTCTTTATATATCGGTCTTAATAACCACAAGAATTTCAGACAGCTCTCATAGACTCAGATCTGGCCTTCAGGAGTCATGTGCGACAATGTACAACTTATTTCACTGATATAATGTACAGTTACTATTACATGTCATATTCTGTCCACATTATGCTGTTTGAGAACACACTGCAGCATGGCTACAGTCAACATGTGCGACAATGTACAACTTTTTTCACTGATATAATGTACAGTTACTATTACATGTCATATTCTGTCCACATTATGCTGTTTGAGAACACATTGCAGCATGGCTACAGTCAACATGTGCGACAATGTACAACTTTATTTCACTGATATAATGTACGTTACTATTACATGTCATATTCTGTCTACATTATCTGTTTGAGAACACATTGCAGCATGGTGACAGTCAACATGTGCGACATGTACTTTGAGTTTTGCTTTATTTTACACATTTTTTCCAATTGCAGCGCCCCCAACAGGCGCCATGGGGCGCTATAGAGCTTTTTTGTCCAGCCGCCTCATTACATACTGCAGTCTTGTTTTGGTACTGCTTTGAGTTTTTGCTTTATTTTACACAACATTTTTTCTAATTGCAGCGCCCCCAACTGCCCATGGGGCGCTATAGAGCTTTTTTGTGCTTATTGGTCCAAGATAGTTTTTTGTAGGTACTGCCCTGTTCTACAATTCAGCTGAGTTTTCGTGAGTCTGTGGGCAAACTGTGGTGGGCTGTTCCACTGAAAAATTCAAGGGGGCGCTATAGAGCAAATATGCCCCAAGTCCAAGGCCTTGACAACATCCACACCAAGTTTGAGGTGGATATGATCAATATTGTCCGAGCTGCACGCCATCTCGTAAAAGTGGTGTTTTTTTCGTCACTAGGAGGCGCTATGAAAATCACAGAATATTTTGTGGAAATGTATTTTAGGCCAGACTGCCATTATATATTTAAAGTTTTGGTGAAGATTGGAGAATTTTTCACACAAAGTTATAGCACTTTGAGTTTTATGGCAAAATGGAGAATTTCGTGGCCCCGCCCCTCTGACATAGTACATCAAAAAGTTATGATTTTGATAACTTTTTATCGTCAAAGCCTCATGAACACACACGCCAAGTTTCAAAAGGATCGGACGAAAGCCCTAGGAGGAGTTCGTTCAAATACGACCCCTGGAAATGACCAAAAAATCACAAAAACGTGAACTTTGACCCAAAATGGCCGCCGTACCCTTTACCGAAACCCGGGTCACCAAGAGACTTTTTGGTGCGTCTCGATATGTTTCATACACCCTCCAAATCCCATCCGCGTGGATGAAACCGTGTCCGGGGGCTCCTCCGACAACCGAAACCTAGGTGGCGCCGTAGAGCCATTTCTGTACGCTCGTGCGCGAGACCCCCAAAATACGAAATTTTACGCCCACTTTGGGGGGGTACGCACATTTCATGAGTTTTTGGGGATATTAAAGCCTTGAAAAAGGCAATTCATTGGGTGGAAGAAAAGGAAAATAATAAAAATTAAAGCTGCAAGCAGCGATGGTCGGGCCCTCGCATATGCGCACGTCGAAATGTGCGCACGTCGAAATGTGCATAATATCGTTCTTTATAACATCGTCTTAATAACCACAAGAAGTTTCAGACAGCTCTCATAGACTCAGATCTGGCCTTCAGGAGTCATGTGCGACAATGTACAACTTTATTTCACTGATATAATGTACAGTTACTATTACATGTCATATTCTGTCCACATTATGCTGTTTGAGAACACATTGCAGCATGGCTACAGTCAACATGTGCGACAATGTACAACTTTATTTCACTGATATAATGTACAGTTACTATTACATGTCATATTCTGTCTACATTATGCTGTTTGAGAACACATTGCAGCATGGCGACAGTCAACATGTGCGACAATGTACTTTGAGTTTTGCTTTATTTTCACATTTTTTCCAATTGCAGCGCCCCCAACAGGCGCCATGGGGCGCTATAGAGCTTTTTTGTCCAGCCGCCTCATTACATACTGCAGTCTTGTTTTGGTACTGCTTTGAGTTTTGCTTTATTTACACAACATTTTTTCTAATTGCAGCGCCCCCAACATGCGCCATGGGGCGCTATAGAGCTTTTTTGTGCTTATTGGTCCAAGATAGTTTTTTGTAGGTACTGCCCTGTTCTACAATTCAGCTGAGTTTCGTGAGTCTGTGGGCAAAACTGTGGTGGGGCTGTTCCACTGAAAAATTCAAGGGGGCGCTATAGAGCAAATTTGCCCCAAGTCCAAGGCCTTGACAACATCCCACCAAGTTTGAGGTGGATATGATCAATATTGTCCGAGCTGCACGCCATCTCGTAAAAGTGGTATTTTTTGTCTCCTAGGAGGCGCTATGCAAATCACAGAATATTTTTGTGGAAATGTATTTTAGGCCAGACTGCTTTATATGAAAGTTTGGTGAAGATTGGAGAATTTTTCACAAAGTTATAGCACTTTGAAATTTTATGGCAAAATGGAGAATTTCGTGGCCCCGCCCCTCTGACATAGTACATCAAAAAGTTATGATTTTGATAACTTTTCATCGTCAAAGCCTCATGAACCCATGTGCCAAGTTTCAAAAGGATCGGACGAAAGCCCTAGGAGGAGTTCGTTCAAATACGCCCCCTTCTCAACAGTTCGAAACACAAAAAATGGTGATTTTCATGCTTAAATATCTCACTTCCTGTTAATTTTACAAATTGCTCCAAGAGACTTTTTTGTAGGTCTTGTGATGCCCCATAACTCAGCTGAGTTTCATAACTCTGTGTTCAAAACTGTGGCGGGGCTGTCCCAAAGAAAAATTCAAGGGGGCGCTATAGAGCGCTTTGCCCCGCCCCCTCATTAATTATGCAGCCGAATTGTGCATCACATTGGTCTTAACAACCCCAACAAGTTTCAGACAGCTGTGACAAAGTATATGATAGCCGAACAGTTTTGCCTGAAAATCACCAAAAAGTCAATGGAGTCTGGTTTTTCGGTGAAAAAAAAGGCAGCTCCACTTTGACGCGCCGTCACGGCCACGCCCTTTTATGAAAAGTTGAAATTATTTCTCAGATGTCAAGTCCAAGGCCTTGACAACATCCACACCTAGTTTGAGGTGGATATGATGAATATTGTTCGAGCTGCACGCCATCTCGTAAAAGTGGTGTTTTTTGTCGTCACTAGGAGGCGCTATGAAAATCACCGAATATTTTTGTGGAAATGTATTTTAGGCCAGACTGCCATTATATATTCAAAGTTTGGTGAAGATTGGAGAATTTTTCACAAAGTTATAGCACTTTGAAATTTTATGGCAAAATGGAGAATTTCGTGGCCCCGCCCCTCTGACATAGTACATCAAAAAGTTATGATTTTGATAACTTTTCATCGTCAAAGCCTCATGAACACACACGCCAAGTTTCAAAAGGATCGGACGAAAGCCCTAGGAGGAGTTCGTTCAAATACGACCCCTGGAAATGACCAAAAAATCACAAAAACGTGAACTTTGACCCAAAATGGCCGCCGTACCCTTTACCGAAACCCGGGTCACCAAGAGACTTTTTGGTGCGTCTCGATATGTTTCATACACCCTCCAAATCCCATCCGCGTGGATGAAACCGTGTCCGGGGGCTCCTCCGACAACCGAAACCTAGGTGGCGCCGTAGAGCCATTTCTGTACGCTCGTGCGCGAGACCCCCAAAATACGAAATTTTACGCCCACTTTGGGGGGGTACGCAATTTTCATGAGTTTTTGGGGATATTAAAGCCTTGAAAAAGGCAATTCATTGGGTGGAAGAAAAAGGAAAATATAAAAAATTAAAGCTGCAAGCAGCGATGGTCGGGCCCTCGCATATGCGCGCACGTCGAAATGTCGCACGTCGAAATGTGCGCACGTCGAAATGTGCATTATCGTTCTTTATAACATCTGTCTTAATAACCACAAGAAGTTTCAGACAGCTCTCATAGACTCAGATCTGGCCTTCAGGAGTCATGTGCGACAATGTACAACTTTATTTCACTGATATAATGTACAGTTACTATTACATGTCATATTCTGTCCACATTATGCTGTTTGAGAACACATTGCAGCATGGCTACAGTACACATGTGCGACAATGTACAACTTTATTTCACTGATATAATGTACAGTTACTATTACATGTCATATTCTGTCTACATTATGCTGTTTGAGAACACATTGCAGCATGGCGACAGTCAACATGTGCGACAATGTACTTTGAGTTTTGCTTTATTTTACACATTTTTTCCAATTGCAGCGCCCCCAACATGCGCCATGGGGCGCTATAGAGCTTTTTTGTGCTTATTGGTCCAAGATAGTTTTTTGTAGGTACTGCCCTGTTCTACAATTCAGCTGAGTTTCGTGAGTCTGTGGGCAAAACTGTGGTGGGGCTGTTCCACTGAAAAATTCAAGGGGGCGCTATAGAGCAAATTTGCCCCAAGTCCAAGGCCTTGACAACATCCACACCAAGTGTGAGGTGGATATGATCATATTGTCCGAGCTGCACGCCATCTCGTAAAAGTGGTATTTTTTGTCTCCACTAGGAGGCGCTATGCAAATCACAGAATATTTTTGTGGAAATGTATTGTAGGCCAGACTGCTTTATATGAAAGTTTTGTGAAGATTGGAGAATTTTTCACAAAGTTATAGCACTTTGAGTTTTATGGCAAAATGGAGAATTTCGTGGCCCCGCCCCTCTGACATAGTACATCAAAAAGTTATGATTTTGATAACTTTTCATCGTCAAAGCCTCATGAACCCATGTGCCAAGTTTCAAAAGGATTGGACGAAAGCCCTAGGAGGAGTTCGTTCAAATACGCCCCCTTCTCAACAGTTCGAAACACAAAAAATGGTGATTTTCATGCTTAAATATCTCACTTCCTGTTAATTTTACAAATTGCTCCAAGAGACTTTTTGTAGGTCTTGTGATGCCCCATAACTCAGCTGAGTTTCATAACTCTGTGTTCAAAACTGTGGCGGGGCTGTCCCAAAGAAAAATTCAAGGGGGCGCTATAGAGCGCTTTGCCCCGCCCCCTCATTAATTATGCAGCCGAATTTGCATACATTGGTCTTAACAACCCCAACAAGTTTCAGACAGCTGTGACAAAGTATATGATAGCCGAACAGTTTTGCCTGAAAATCAGCCAAAAAGTCAATGGAGTCTGGTTTTTTTCGGTGAAAAAAAAGGCAGCGTCCACTTTGACGCGCCGTCACGGCCACGCCCTTTTATGAAAAGTTGAAATTATTTCTCAGATGTCAAGTCCAAGGCCTTGACAACATCCACACCTAGTTTGAGGTGGATATGATGAATATTGTTCGAGCTGCACGCCATCTCGTAAAAGTGGTCTTTTTTGTCGTCACTAGGAGGCGCTATGAAAATCACCGAATATTTTTGTGGAAATGTATTTTAGGCCAGACTGCCATTATATATTCAAAGTTTGGTGAAGATTGGAGAATTTTTCACAAAGTTATAGCACTTTGAAATTTTATGGCAAAATGGAGAATTTCGTGGCCCCGCCCCTCTGACATAGTACATCAAAAAGTTATGATTTTGATAACTTTTTATCGTCAAAGCCTCATGAACACACACGCCAAGTTTCAAAAGGATCGGACGAAAGCCCTAGGAGGAGTTCGTTCAAATACGACCCCTGGAAATGACCAAAAAATCACAAAAACGTGAACTTTGACCCAAAATGGCCGCCGTACCCTTTACCGAAACCCGGGTCACCAAGAGACTTTTTGGTGCGTCTCGATATGTTTCATACACCCTCCAAATCCCATCCGCGTGGATGAAACAGTGTCCGGGGGCTCCTCCGACAACCGAAACCTAGGTGGCGCCGTAGAGCCATTTCTGTACGCTCGTGCGCGAGACCCCCAAAATACGAAATTTTACGCCCAACTTTGGGGGGTACGCAAAGTTTCATGAGTTTTTGGGGATATTAAAGCCTTGAAAAAGGCAATTCATTGGGTGGAAGAAAAAGGAAAATAATAAAAAAAAAAAAATAAACATTTGAAATACAATAGGGCTTCGCACGGTTTCCGTGCTCGGGCCCTAAAAAATAATAAACATTTGAATACAATAGGGCTT